>CM076578.1:1293079398-1293256398 GCA_034641835.2 Pinus albicaulis | reverse complement strand
ATAGTTGGGTTAGAACTAGTGGTTGGGAGGATTTCATTATCATATTCATCCAACGGTTTCCATACTAGAGAAATTATGGCATGTGTTCGATTTATGGGCTAACGTTTGAATGATATGAGGAGACGAGTTAGTGAAAGTCCTTCTTATGGTAAGGCCCTGCTCCTCTTCCTTTATTTATTAATGTAAACTTGAAAGAAGTGATTACAAATGTATGATACATATAATGTGTAAACCATTCAGAACATCACGACATTAAACATTTACATGAGATGCAACTAATTTCATGTTTAATAGATTTTTTCCTTTAAAAAATAAATATATGGTACCATGATATAATACATTGATTCACCAACATTGACCACCAAACAAATGACCTAAACGACAAATGTTATGTATGGTGAATATCATCAACCATAAACTATGATTATTAGCCACTCTGACACCCCTAAGTTTATGGTGACTCATTGAACATGACTCCAAGATTTGTTTTGAGCTTCTTAAACTTATTCTTTCCCAAAAGACTGACAAGAATGCCTCATTACTATAGCATTTTTTCCTGTGTCTTTCATCAAATGCTCTACAACCACGTTTTTATGTTATCCTAAATTAACATTTCAATTCCACGTGTTTTCTTATTGTGTGTTTTAAAGGGTTTCCTTCATTCTCATGGCAGACACAGAGTCGTATTCATGGGTCATTCTGTGTTTTGGGGACCATCTCATTACTTGTAGTGGTTTCTCTCTAAATCAACACATGTCAAGTGTGGTATGATCAACCAAAACATATTAGCACGTAAAAGGCCATCGATTTTGAGTTAATTCCCACCCTACGCCATGGAAATTTTTTTGGTTTGAATAATTTTTTTCAATGAATAACATCATTGTGAGTAAAAAGGTAATGCATTTTGGCTTGGCATCTTCTTGATGCATTAGGGGGTTTAATTGGTTAGGGGTTAAGGGTTTAGAGGTTTAGCATTTAGGGGTTAAATGGGTCAGGGGTTTAGAGGTTTATGGCATTAGGGGATTTAACAGTTAATAATTTTACAGGTTAGGGGATAGGGGTTAATGGGGTTAAGTTTAGGGGGTTAAATAGGTTAGGGTTTTAGGGGTTTGGGGGGTTAAATGGATTAGGGGTTGAGAATTAGGTTTTAAGGGTTGAGGGGTTTAGGGTTTAGAGGTTTAGGGTTTAGGGGCTAAAATGGGTTAGGGGTTTAGGGGCTTAGGGGGTTAAATGGGTTAGGGGTTAAGGGTTTAGGGGTTAGGGGTTAAGGGTTTAGAGGTTTAGGGTTTATGGGTTAAATGGGTTAGGGGTTGGGAATTAGTGTTCAAGGGGTTGGGGGTTAAGATGATAGTTTCGTTGGTCTCTGTTTGTGCACAATAGTTCTTTATTCTTTGTGTCTCAATGTAACAATTTTGTAGGTACTATTGCTTGTTGTCATGTATTCTTTATTTATTAATTTCTAGTATTTGTTAGCCATTTCTTTACATTTATTGATGAAATTGTCTATTGCAATTAAAGAAAATGTATGTTCAATCTCCAGTTTCAAACTCAGCCACAGTGTTGTCACACAATTTAAGTCTATAGAATGGACATCTGATGAAGTCTCAGTAACCACACTACACCTCATGACTGGTACCGAAAAGCTTAAGTTCGAGTGTCCCACATTCATGAGAAAGTTGGCGATTATACTCTTGATCCACCTGATTGTGTCCTGGAAATACCCTTGTTTGTTTCAAAAACATCCTAATGTTATTGACCTTGTCCCTTAATAGACCAAGAAAACAGATGAGACTAAAAGGAATGGAAAGCACTACAAAGTTGGAGAGAGTAAAAAATACTAGAATGATTTAAAGGATAAGCTTGAAGAATGTAACAGTGATAAAACAATTGAAAGTTGTCCCAAACAAACAGTTGATAATGTGAAACCTTCTTCTGTACCAATCAAGCAAGACTACATTCATGTGAGAGCAAGAAGAGGCCAAGATACCGATAGGAATAGCCTGGCAAAGAGGGTATGGTTCACTCTTTTTAATAAAATATTTGATCTAAATTTTGTATATCGAAGATTAACCATTTAGATCTTTACAACAAGGGGGAATTAACCTAATCATAGGTCCCAACTACACCTGCTCTCGTTTGGAATGGATAATCCCAACGAGTTTTAAGGATTGTTATAAGGGTTAGGGGAATAATGAGTTAGTGGTTAAGGGATTAGGGATTAAGGGCTTAGGGCTTAGAGTTAGGGATTACGTGAATAATGAGTTAGTGTTTAAGGGGTTAAGGATTCACGGGCTAGGGGAATAATGAGTTATAGGTTAAGGGATCAGGGATTGGGGTTAGGGGAATAATGAATTAGTGATTAAGGGGTTAGGGATTGAGAGGATAGGGGTTAGGGGAAGAATGAGCTAGTGAGATCACTCATTTCCTTTTTTCTTGGCTTTCAGTGAGCCTATTTTTTCATGATAAGAGAGGAAGCTAGAACTTGCAGTCCAGGAAACCTCAAGGGTGGTGGCAGAAAACTATCTTCTTTTCCAAATTTCATGCCCTCCAGCGTGGGTGTGAAGGTGTTTGGTAGATTAGTGTGTGGTCTCTATGTGGAGAATTTGGAGGCTGGTCACTGCCCAGGGGGAGGTTATTCTCAAGCGTCGGTTAATTTTTCATCGCTTGTTGTTCAAGTTCCTGTGTTTTTTTGGTGGGAGATGGTATTTGGTTTTTCTGGTGGTGGAACTATTTATCTAGTAGTGGGAGGTGTCTCTTTGCTTCCTTATGGTGGTGGGAGACGACATTTGGCTCCTGTCTTGGTGGTGTTTGTTTTCTATAGTGGCGGGTCTGGTCTCTCGACTCTGCACACAGTGGGGTTCCTCAACCTTGGAAAATTATGAAGCCCCTGGTGTGGTGTGGGTGTTTTCCCTTCCCTATGATCCATGGCCCTATGGGGGTGGCAGACTCATAAATAATCATGGCGGCTCCACGCCAGGGTGGAAATAATGCGAGGTGTGCGCGACTCGCTAGTGTGGGTGCACATGGGGGTGTTGGAGGAGGTAAGTGGGGGGATAATAGAGGTGGGGGTTTGAGGGTTCAAAAGCAGAGTCATTAGGGCAGAGGAGGCTGGGGTGGCAAGGTGAATCATGGGTTTGATTAATTTGAGGTAAATGAGGGGTAGGTTATCCAAAATTGTTGCCCAGAGAATGGTCGTACACTTATTAACGACCTGATGGAAAGAGTGGATAGAACTGAGAGATTATGTCATGAGGAGCATGCAGAGCAGATGGAGATATTGGACTGAATGCACTATTTATAGTTCCAAGTCCGGGAGAGACTAGTAGTTGTTTGGCGAGGCCAAAATCAACTCATTGAGAAACTAGAATAGCTGGAGACTTGGTTGGCGCACTTTGAAGGGCACCTTCAGTGTGACTTCTTTCCTCCACCACATCTAGGAACAACCCCAGACAACCCTGCATCCATCACGTTGGAAGACTAGTACGTTATTTGGTGTTCTTTATGTTTTATATGTGTTTTGGTGCCTCTGGTCCAACCATTTATGGACAATGTCCCTTGTCTCTCTTTTGCATTTTTTTGCATCTGGTGCAAATTTTTGTCAACAAACCAAGTCGAGGTGAGATCACCTGCTTTGTAACTAGCTATATGTACTCCTTTTTTCCTACATGAATATAACATTGACTTACAAAAAAACAAAGGTTCATACATCATTAAAATTTTAATTAAGTTTCATACTTAAATTAAAAAATGTTCATACCTATTTACTAAATAGGTCTATAAATATATATTGTAGGTTTATCTATTTGGTATTTATCAAATGTAAATATGATGATTTAATACTAGATTTAAATGAACTCACATGTTTAACATAAGAAATTTTATATTTATCTCGTTATTAAATGTAAATACGAAGATTTAACCTTAGATTTAAAACAACTCACACTTTTAACATAAATCAATGAAGTTTAAAAATTAAACTTTATGGTCAAATATTAAATATAAATATAAATATTAATTTGGCTATCTAATTAATATTACCTTTACTAAAATTATAATGAAGCCATTAGTGTAAAGTTGATAGATGTACATGCAATTATGTTAATTGTAGATGAATCCATCTACACTATTAAACTTTAGAGACCAAAGGATATTCATAATTTTAAAACTGTGAATTTAGAGACCCCTTTGTCTCTAAATTTTAACACTGCAAATGGATTCAGAGACATCTATAGTGAAATGTAACACTTTGGTACCAAAATTGAAATTTTCCATATATAGAGTGACACAATTAAAAATTACTGACATAAATGACTAATTCATATATTTTTTGTACTTGTTATTTGGCCATATTTTTATTCTTGGACTATAATAGTCATTTACATTAATCATTATTAATTTTGTCACTTATTATCTAGTCATATATTTTAATCCTAGACTAGATTAGTCATTTAAGTTAGTCTCTTTTACTTTAGTCACTTATTATTTAGTCATATATTTTATTCCTAGACTAAATTAGTCGTTTAAGATTCGAAGACTAAATTAATCATTTAAGTTAGTAATTTTGAGTTCGATCACTTAAAATTGCTCAAATTTAGTAGTAATTCACTTGAAATCATTCCAGTGACTAACATTTTTAGTCTCCTAGTCATTAATTTCATCATTTTTTACTATTGTATAACATATACAAATATTATAAATCCTACTGCATGCTTAGAAAGTAAACAATATGCTCACAAATTTTCATAAAACCCACAGTTAATAATTCTCCAAAATTCTAATAGTATCTATGACTGAAATTGCGTTTGGGTGAACCACTTTCCTCTCAACCTTGAACTAAATCCTCCAATTACCGTCGAGATAAGATTTTTTTGCCAAAGAATCAACAACCTCTTCTAATTTCAAGTAATGTATTTTATACATTACTTTCCTAACGGATTTTTACTTAGCGGCGTCTCACTTTTCATGGGTGTGTCAACCCACTCGCCTAGACTTTATTTCTTTTTTTTTCATTGAAAGGTATATCCTAGTTTTTCTTTAAAGCCCACCTATGGCAAAGCTTTATTCACCCTTAGTCAATGTTTTTTTACAACTAAATTATTTGATAAATTTTCTCTTGAATCATATTAAATCTTATTAATTAACCCTTAAGATTTCTAGGAGTTATTTAAAGAAATATGGTGTTGATATTATCCACCAATATTAGTTTCCAGATCTTCGCGAAGATCTCTTAACTCAAGATTTTCTTTCCGAAATAATTTCCAAATTTCACTTTTCATTAAGAAAATTCATTTATTACGTACATTTTAAATCAAACCCATCATAGTTTCCTATCCATCCTATTTAAAAAATAGTGCAATCTAAAACATTATAATAATACATAGAAACATGGGGTATTACATCCGGGGTGGATGAGGTGGTTTTGACTTTTTAAATTAACGGACGAGATTGATTATCCACCCAATATTTTTCATCGAACAACTATCTCCTATCCAAGGTTGCAATTTCTAGGACTCTTTCTTTTACCGTTCTCGTGGAGGATCGATATCGTCGCCGGTAACGTGGCTTTGAGGATACCCAAAGGCTTTGAGGAGCCATATCATCGTTGGTAAAGTGGCTTTGAGAAATCAGCTGGAGGGAAGGGAGCTCACTCTGCGAACATGCTAAGAGAATTTCTAAAGATTTTGGAACATTGATGGAGACTTTTCGTACCCTCTTCTTCACGAGATGCTCGTGAATAGTCAAAGTTGTTGATGTATTAATGTCTCCAACTGGTTGACCTATTTTCCAGGTTTTGTTCAAAAAAATGGCTAGAAATTCGAGCTGAATTATGAGAATCTCAAAATTGTACGTTAGATTGTTCCTACTGTGATTTGTTTTTGTTTGACAGTAATGTCTCTCAATTCGAGCAGGATTTTGAGGGATGGGCTGTGAAATTGTAGCTAGCAAAAAACAAAAACGCCCCACTTCATTTCGCTCATTTTCTTTCTTCATGTCGAAGTAAAATTGTAAAATTTGGCTAAAATTTGCACTGGCTAACCAAAAAAACTGAAATTAGATGTATTTTTTCAAACTCCGTAAAGTTTCAAACAAAAGAAATTAGCTTTAAATTTGAAATTTATGTCCAAGTGAAATTTATTGTCTTTTTTCTTTGTTTTTTTGCGAAAATTTGTGGAGATGGGAATGAAATTTTCGTTCCGCCAAAAACATGAAACTCATGGTATATGTTCTCTCTTCTCAAGAAATTTGTAAATCTTAGAATGAAAGGGAAAAGTTTTGAGTTTCGGCTAAAGAATTTTTTATAAAAGAAAATTACAATATCACTCTTTCCTTTTCATTACATCGTAAGTGTGTGTTATTCAAAAGACGATTGGATCAACTAGCGAAATGTTTGTTGAGTAAAGAATGCGTGTTCTTCATTTCAGGAATGGGCAAACAGATTAAATAATACTCGGACCTTCTTAAGCGAAAAAATCACAGTCAGTATTTCCTTTTTCCAAAATTTCTTTCTTTTGTGTATTTTAATTGAGAAAAGGTTCGTCCAAACTGTATGGACTATTCTAATGAATAACATCATCGAAACCGATAAAATAATATGATTTTTTACGGAATATGTAGCAAAAAATTTCTTGTATCATCCTCAATTCATTGAAAAATGCGCAACCATGAAAATGTTAGGAAACTAGGCCAAATTTAACTTCATTGCATGGAAAATGTACTCCACGGAATGCAGACGCATGCAAATATCACTTTCTATATTTCTGGGGCGATTATTGTATAACAATTTTTTTTAATTTTTTATTTATTTTTGACAAGAATTGAAAAACTGAAAAGAAGTGGAGCAGATGATTGCTCATGTCAATATTACGAATTAGTTAAATAGTATTGCATTGGAAACATCAGTAATAAATAACTGTAGTGTAACTTGACTAAACTGGAGTAATTAGAAACTGAACTAGACATCTTGACTGATAGTTTCGACACATCGCAGGTGGTTGGGATTACATTCTTTAACACTTCCCTTTAATTTCAACCACATAAAAATTTAATTAAGATACCTACTAGTCTATGTCTCAGCGAGACTTACAATTTAAAAATTGACTTTCAACTAGACTTAGTTTTCTTCTTCTCTTTTTCCAGATTCTATTGCCTCTAAATTGTTTCAGATTTTTTGCTTTGTTGTATCCTTCAAACTTCAGTTTCTTGATTTGTTGGTGCAGGTCTTTTGCTATTCCAGGCTATCTAAGCATGTCCTGGACATCTTCAAGAAATATGAGCTGCTGCAAATATTTTCTTCTGTAGTGCACTTTTCATCATCAATCTGCTGCAACATAAGATTAGAATAATATGTTATCTCTTCAAAAATCCGATACCTGAAAACTTCATTGACATGTTCATCATGCATGCCATCTTCATCATTCATATCTACATCTTCTATGTAAATCTCATCCAGACATGGTGTTGCAAGCCTTGTTTCAATAAACTTTAACCCTTCTTCATAATCAATCTGTGTAGTTGCACACTTGAAATCAATGTTAGAATAAAAAATATTTTCAGAATGACATTCATTCTCGTCTTTCTACTCTGCAGTGAGAGCTTTCTCTTGTTGTGTTTCTTCTTCTGTCTTTATCTCTATTTTTTCTTTCCCTTTGTAGACTTATTTTTTTGCTCGTCTCTGCTTCTTTCTCTATTTCTATCTCTGTCTCTGTCTCTGTCTCTTCTTCACTAACCTATGCTGCTGCAAATAGGTTGTCTTCCACTAACTGAAGTGGGGTTATCTCACCAAATAGCATCATGTGAATATCATGTTTCTATTGCATCATCTGCAACCAATCATCATTAGCCAAAAATTCATTATCAAAGTTTACATCAACAATATTAACCACTAGATTTATCATATCATCAGCAAAATGTGTTGCTAGATTCATCATATCCTCATCAGCAAGGTCTTTTGCTAGAATCACCATATCAGCAGCAAGCTCTGTTGCTGGAATCAACAAGTCATCATCAACAAACTTTGTTGCTGGAATCATCAAGTCTTCATCAGCAAGCTCTGTTGCTGGAATCATCACATATTCGTAAGCAAGCTATGTTGCTAGATTCATCAAAACATCATCAGCAAGCTCTGTTGCTGGAATAATCAAATCATCATCAACAAGTTGTGTTGCTGGATTCAATACATGTTCGTCATCAAGCCATGTTGTTGGTATCATCAAATCTTCGTCAGCAAGCTCCGTTGCTGAAATCAACAAATCATCATCAGCAATCCGTGTTGTTGGTATTATCAAATCTTTTTCAGCAAACTCTATTGCTGGATTCTCTTCATCCACTTATGGCTGTGAACAGTGGGGTTCACAAAAATCTTTGTGCTCTCTCTCTGCTTCTTGTGACTCTTCATCTGGTTGTAGATTTGCTGCTACAGATCCACCTTCATCTTCAACTTCAACGCTCCCATTTGCACCAAAACATCTCTCAAGGGTATCCCATGCCTCCTTGACTGTCTTAGCATCTGAAATCAAGGAAAGTATACTTTCATCGACTGATTCTTTTATGTATCTTAATGCATAGGCATCTTTTTGCCTTCTTATTTCAGATCTAAAAAGATCTCGAACATCTTCTGTTTTTGCTTTAGCCTCTTGGCTTTTCCCATGACCTCGTTGCTTGGCTTCCACAAAAAGATGAGTTTATATATGCATCATTAAAAAAATTCTCTTCCTCAAAAAACTATCTTTCACTTTAACAAAGCATTCATGCCATAAAGAAATTAAAATTCCTTTCTTTTTACAAGTCCCTTTTTCCTTTCCTCAAACCTTTCTAAATTTTGAAGTTTTTTTTTTTTTTTTTTTAAACTTAAAAAAAATCTTTTCATTCAAATCGATACTTTCCAAATTTAAAGTTTAAATTTTTTTTTTAAAGAAATTTACATGGGCATCCTTGTGAATACGTTTTCATGCCATACATCCATGCATGTTTTCTTTTTAAAAAACTTGAATACGTTGAGCTTTTTCTCAATATTCTTCACTTGCTATTTGTAAATCATATAAAAAACTCTTAACGCAATTTCTCTTGATGGATCTGGATTTATAAAAAAAAATAGCTTAATGCAGGTGAGCACCTCCTGTCCCGTGCATTAGTGTTAATGTAGACGACCCACAGAGGCTCTGCGCCAACTGGAAATCGCTTAAGTGGATGACTGGTAATGCGTTCTCAACACTTGGATCTCGCGTTATAACGCGGAGCTACATCTCAACCAATGCATTAGTATAATGCTAGGAAGCTTTTAGAACAACGCGTTAAAAAATCTTTTCTTTCGGGCTTTCTTCTATTTGTTTTGCCAGTGCTTTCACTTACTTGGCCTAAATTTTTCTTTCTTCTTCACAGGAGGCATCTTCTACATTTCTAAAAATTATGCTGCTCTGTCAAAGAGTCTTATGCAGGCTTACTTCTCCTCTCTATTGCTCCAACTTGGCTCTGTTGTTGCTCTCTGGGGAGGCTTATGCAAACTAGCTCTGATACCATGACAAGAATTGAAAAACTAAGAAGAAGTGGAGCAGAGGATTTCTCATCTCAATATTACGAATTAGTTAAATAGGATTACATTGGAAACATCAGTAATAAATAACTGTAGTGTAACTTGACTAAACTGGAGTAATTAGAAACTAAAATCGACACTTGGACTTACGGTTTCGACACCTAGCAAGTGGTTGGGATTACATTCTTTAACAATTTTGTAAGAAAACTAGTGGTAGAAAATTAGAAACTGGATTCTTAATCGAGGAACAAGGATCGAAAGTAAATTGACATATTTTCAAATAGAAGGCATAGAAATGACAATTTTAATCAGAGGATGGAGTTATGTATCAAATTTTTTGTCATTTCTCACCGGACATTTTCATACATTATGATATATCAATCCATTCTTTAATTAGGGTTGAACATAGCATTTTGTTTTTTCAAGTAAAATAAATATTACTGATACAATCACATAATACATTCTCCCAATGTTTTATAAACCTCCTTAGTTTGAAGAGTGTTTGCACAGCTAGGCCCTATTTACAGTTTAACTAGTAACATGTCTAAAACAAAGATTATAAGTTAGATCACTAATACCCAGTGTAGGGAATTCACACAACGTGTGTGTAAATGACAAGTTTTTTTTTTTTCAAAAAAAGTGTAAATGAGAAGTTGCTCAAGAGTAAGGTCGTTTTGGATTTTTTGATTGGAAGTTATTTATTTGGAAAAGGTTGTTAATTAATGGTTCTTAGGATGGGATATTCAACCATTCTAGAGAATAGGAGAGAGGATTTTCTAAAGTTGTGAAGGACCAGTAACTAGGTTTTGTGTGAATGTAAATTTCCTTGGAAAATAGAGCTTTACTAATCCATGAGAACATGCTTTTCAACAATTAACACACAATTTCCATACTTTCAAAGTACCCTAAAAAAACAAACCTAACTTTTGTATTCTCCTGCTTTAATTTTTCCAAATGCTACATTACCTTAATTATGAGTGAACCAATCACATAATTGGACTTATTATTAGTCCCTGCCACCTGAGGCTAAGGGAGGGACTATAGTAATCGAAACCGATGTATCTTATTAGTCCCTGCCGCTATTATTCCCTACTTAAAAATTTTAAAGCATAGTTTTGTTATATATTATATTTAACCTATTTTCTTCATCCAATTAAATTTTAGAATTTTTCCTGTTGGCGAATGAGGGAAATTTTCATCTTATTTGGCTTCATACCAAGGCAGGTATGAGGCTAAAGTTAAGATATAAATGATAGACGATGAAATTTTGAGGCTCAGAGGAACTAATGTTAACATTAGTTCTAAACATTAAATTAAACATTAAATGTTAAATGTCACAAGTGTTTAAGAACTATGTCATCCAAAATAAAATTAAATAAAAATTAAATTAAAAAGCAAGGTCCCTGTTAAGTTGCCACCTCTTCTCTATATTGCTAAAAGGTGCCATACACCTTAACGCTTGCCATCATGCTAGCCATAAAGGTGTGAAGGGCACTGTTTGCTCGATGCAAAGCTTGTAGAATCTGTTCAAATTCCAACTCGGTCCGCTGCTACTACTGCTACAGTTCCTCAATTCTCATGAATCCTTTAAACATTGGGACTTTCAGGTGCACGATGGAGTTTTCAGAGATGACGAAAGAGTATTGCAGAGGCAATGTTTGCAAGAAAATTGAATTTTATTTCAACTATGTAATATTGAAAAGCCAGGAAGATGTTATTTAAGTTCTCTAAAACTGTAAAAATCTTCATCCCATAACTAAAGAAATTTCTATTGTAAGAAGGTGCATTGAGGCTATTTATATGAGGGTACTAACGAGAATTTTTGGAACAAGATATCAACAAATGAAGGAAATTCTATGGAAAGTTGTGAGAACTAGTGTTGTTTGTTAGGTAATGTCTTTAATTTCTCTGTTACTGAGACTCTTGATGACATCAAATTCGATATTCAACATTTACAGTAGTTTCAGTGGTGATTCTTGGTAAATTTGGTATCCATGCCTCTTTAATTTATTAATATAATGTATTCATGCTGTTCTATTTCCAAGGTTTACCCTCATTGCGACGATTCTTCTATATGCAGGTGTACACAAATTCTGTGGTCAGGATTGTACCCATATTTTTGTTCTTGTCTTAGCAATTCATCTCTATCATCGTAGGACTAGATCGACTATGCTATTGAGGTAAGGTAACTCTTGGCTCTAAAAATTCTAAATTCCACATTCCACTATTTATTACTCTATTCTATGGTGGTTGTTTTATCTTTCTTATATATATGTAACTATTTACCATGAGCTTTTGAATTAGGTATCCTCGCCACTAGAAAAAATTTCATCAAGTTTATTATGTTACTATCGAGGATTCTCGGTTTCATGTTTTCATCCTTGCCGTGACAGGTGAAATGCCTAATTCTGGCCATAACACATAACACAGAAACAAGATGCGAAGGTTAAACCAAAAAACCTTATGAAACGCGGCGAAGGAACCGTGGAATTTGGTTGCAGCTGCACCATTTCCGAATAAATTTGTGTTCAGGAGACATATCATGGCTAAAGAATTTGCCGTCATTTCACAGCGTTAGTCGGCAAGGTTCACAAATATCGGTACACCAGTGGGCTAAACACTTGAACTGTGCGCTAACAGATCACCAGAAATACACCTTATTAGCTTCCCCGATATACCTCGATTCTTACCAACGCCCCCTACCCTCTCCTTCTCAGATGCCCAATTTTCTAGACCTTGAGTCATCATAACCTTCATTCTAAGCTGCCCAATTTTTTAGAGCTCGGTTCGTACCAAGACTCCCTACTCGCTTTCTTAGCTGGCGGGCTTGAGGCAGCCCATGGTGGCAAGGATGCCCCACCCATTTATCCTTTTCCCAACCAGCAAGACAAGCTCTTCAGGTTCAAAGTGCACTGAAGGTTGACAGTGTGCTCGCTGTTGGTAACTCATTTACAATGTGTCTATATCAACCAACTTTTTTACCAACCCAGCTAGCAAGGTAGATTTCATGGCATCCTGCATGTCTTGCATGGTTGTTTACAGGAATGGATTAGTAAACCCTATGGGCTTCATGTGGGTTCCACACGTCGTATGTCATAATTTAGAATTTTGATGTTTCAAATAACTTTTTTCATTTACAATGTAATTTATTATTTTGAAAAATAACAATGTGATACCTGCCATCATTTCGATTGTGCTATCCCCTGGAGGTTCGCAACTGGAGATCATGTGGTTCTATTTTCAATTTATCTCAACACGAAAAATAGGTGACCCTACAAATTCTATGCAAGGTTCAACTACTAAATTCTTTCCAGCTATGATCCCTATCTCCCATTCACATTATTATTAATCTTTCTGTTGCATTATTGTTCAGGAACTCCTATTATTTATATTTTTATGCTCCCAGACATTAGTTTTTAGTTGAAACCCAAACCAGATTTTTAACAAGAATCAACATTTTCTATTTTCATGGTTTCCAGGGAAATATTCTCTTCAGCCTTCGACCATTCCATCCCATTCACCTGTCATGAGAGTTTAGCGTTAATGGTTCAGAGTAGCGGTAATTACAAGGTTAAATTCCTATTTTTCTGTAATGTAATACCACTGTAGTTTGTTTCCATTTTTGGTAATGTAATGTAATATTCTATAAAAACCGAAAATTTTGTTGTTGTGAGAAAGCTCGAGATTTCATAAACCCGGACTTTCCATTGAAACTAGTAGCAAGGTTAGTGATTATTCACGATTGTAACCTAGCGTTTTGATTATACATTCATTATTCTTTGTCTTGGCACACTGCTAATACCTTATTTTTGTTTTTCTTTTCTTCATTTCACTCTAGTTTATATACTGACCTCCAAGCTGGCGAAAATGGAGGCTTTGTGCCTAATACCGCACTATATTCTAGTCTTGCACAAGTGAAATGATCTCATTATATTTTTCCTTTTTCTTTTATTTTCCTAAGTCCATGAAATTATTTGTTTAATTTCTTAACAAATTCCATTGTTGTTCTCGTTTGATCAGAGATGCAGGTGAAAGACAAGCCCCTTCGGCTTCCTCTTGGCAAGCACAACCCAGGTCTCCTTCCTTTCATTTAGTTCTGACTCCTTTATTTAACAGGTTTTTTTTTTATTTTTGACTGCCATGAAGTTTGTTGTTGTGCCTTTGTTACTGGAGTGAACGATTTTGATAAAAATGACACCCTATACCTCTAGTTGATAGTCATGTGGTGTATGAATACTTCTGGGAGGTTAATTACTGTGTAACTAAAAGATATCTTGTATGGTGATATAGTGTAAAGATTTATTCCTCATTAGGATAATGCATGACTGCATATAAAAACTTGAGTACTAGATTTCGATGGGACTTAGAAGTTTGTAGGAGTTTAAAATCATTTTCGGCACCAATCTTCTCCTAGATGAAGTTTTAACTTTAGGATTTTAGTAATGATCAAATTTTAATGCAATACTCACTATGTGAGTTCTTAACTATATCTATAGTTTATGCGACATCCTGCGACATCTTGTACAAATTAAGTTCTTGAATTGGGCACGTTTTGTTCCTATATGCAAAGCATGCACTCTACAAATTGTTTAATTCTATTTAACTTCTCATATTGCATGTGTAGTAGATAATTGTTATTTTGATTTTTCAAATAAATTTTTTCATTTACAATGTGCAAATGACCAGATTTTTAAGAATATTTTCTGGTTGGATTAATTTAAGCCGCGGGTCTTTGGTTGACGCTTCTCGGATGCAAAGATGTACGCCAGGGATCCTGAAGCTTAAATCACTGAAGCTGGTTGATCAAACTTTCAGAGAGTTGAGTTCTGAAGCATGGCCTGATCTAAACCTAGCTATTTTTACAACATTTTCAGGGAGTTGAATTCTGAAGCAAGGCCTCAATTATTTTGGCATAATCTAGCCATATTCACGGGGCCTCATTGCATGCCAGCAAAGAACAATTATGCCAGGTCTACAGGAAAGGTAGTTGTTTGCATTGCAACTTCTGGTCCTGGTGCCACCAACTTGGTAAATGGTCTTGCAGATGCATTGCTTGACAGCATTCCTTTGGTTGCTATTACTGTATTGTTTCCTTATTTGACAATGTTTAAGTGTGGCTCAAAAGTGTTAGTACAGTTTTCATAGAAGCTTTAGAACTTCACAGGACAATACTAAGCCAATTCACTACTCAAAATTCAGCTCAAGGCAAGCACTAGCTGCCTTGCAGCCATACTTGTTTATATTACGAATGAGATTTCAGTCCTCTCCTGTATTACTCAGGAAAAAAAAATTAGTACTGAAGAAAATGGATTTGATACCCTATATTAATTTCATGAAAAATAAATAAGAAGAGAAGATTCTATAATTGATTTGCTTGTACACTACAAATAAATCCATGTCGATTTAGCACCTGATATAAATTTATGTTTTTATTACATATTAATTACCTTCATAATTTGTTACAGAGAATAACATATGAATAAGTGAGCAGGAGTTAATAAAAAATGAGAGATTTCACCCAAGTAATATCAAATGGTGCAACCCAGTATTGAACTTTTAGAATTGATGGATTTTTTGTGTGAAGGTTTTTAAAAAAATTATGGGCATATAAAACATAATAAATATAATGGTTTTTAATATAGTGTTTGCATACTTTCTTAATATGTTGGTTTGTAATATAGTGTTGGCATATTTTACTTATCTTTAAAGAACATATAAGGAATTGCTGGATTTTTTTATATGAAGGGTTTAAAAAAAATTATGGGCATATAAAACATAATAAATATGTTGGTTTGTAATATAGTGTTGGGATACTTTATTGGCCTCTAAGAAAATTTAAGGTGTTTGTTTTAAATATAATAAAACATAATAAAATATGTTGGTTTGAAATATAATGCTTTTATGCTTTTTTTAGTTGTTTATTTTACAAATTTTTTCTTACATTTTTATGATTCTTAATGAGTTATGACATTTCCTTTATTGCATTCCTTTATATTATGTCACATTGAAATAGTTTCAGTAGAGTTTATACTTTGTAAGCAACACTCTTAAATTTCAATACTTTTAATAGTTTCTTAGTTTATACTGTAGAAGCAGTAAAGACTCGTTTCGATTTAATACTTTCTTAGTTTATGATGTAAAAGGTGTAAAGACTCATTTAGATTAGATAGATGAGGAAGAGATAACTATTATGTCATTTAAATAGATTGAATTTGTTTATTATACTATGTGAGCTTATTTTAATATGATAATAATTTTTACTAATTTGTGTAAGTAGGAATATGTAATTATTTATATAAATAAATAATTTGGCATGAACCTATCAACTTAGAATTTTTTTTTTTCATATTATTATCATGAAATTGAAATTAAGTCTTTAACAAAAAAAAAAAATCATGCATAGAAAATTGAACAAATCTACGCAATATGGATATCTATTTCCTCCCAGATTATTATTATGAAATTGAGTTTCCAACAAATGAGTTCAATTGTAGAAAATTAAGTCAAACCAATGGGATGTGGGTATTTATTTTTTCCCACATTTTTATTGATGAAATTGCCCCACAAGCCAATTCAAATAAAGAAAATTGAATCGTATTTTCCTTTCCAGCAGCACTAAATATAAATACCACTGTGTACTAGAAACATTCTTTAAAATCAAAGCAATTCATCTAAAAAATTGAATCGAATTTGTCTTGCCACTAGTACTAAATATAAAGAACATTCTACAATAGAAATATAAACACCACCTCATGAAATTTCAATCAAATATGAATATGTCTTGCCACTAGTACTAAATATAAAGAACATTCTACAATAGAAATATAAACACCACCTCATTAAATTTCAATCAAATATGAATAGTGATTAATATAAAGTGGAAGTAACTTTTTGAAATCTCACGCAAAACTGTACAGCAAGAATAGAATCTAGAATTTCGTTACAGAGTAAGGAAAATCTTATTAGCATCTAGAAAATGTTGATGTTAAACTATAGAAAAAGAGATAAACACACTTATTCCACATCCAAATCAAGATACTAATAAAGTAGTGGCTCTATTTTATTTTTTGTAACAACCCAAGTAACAATATACAACTAATAATAATTATTTTGTGATTAATAATCAACACATAAATTATTTAACTAATCTACATAGCATTTTTAAGAAAACGCGAGTAGAGGTGACTTACCTGTATCGACGATATTTCTTTCTCTTGATTTGATAGTTGAACGCTATTTGACTTCAGCTAACCACAACAAAGTTTTGGGGATGACTCTCCACTCAACCATAGGCTGAACTACACTTAATATTTCTACAACTAGCTACCCTCGAGCCTTCAATTAGTGTACTACTACTAGAGAATCATTTGTCTCAAAACACTTTTCTCCCAACAAAATGGATAAAGGAATGGATGAATCCCATCCTCCTCATCATCCACTAAATATAGGAAAAAATGAAAAGGGATCCGCATTCACACATTCCATGTGTCAACATGCCAACTTTGATTTCTTTGTTTTGAGTTTTACTTAATTTAATATTTCTCCTAATTTAACTCTTCATTTTTACTTTTTGCTAACTTTGCTTATTCTTACAAGTTTTATTTCTTTATTTTGAGTTTTACTTAATTTAATATTTCTCCTAATTTAACTCTTCATTTTTACTTTTTGTTAACTTTACTTATTCTTATTATATATATATATATATATATATATATATATATAATTTATTATTTATTATTTTATTTAGTTATTATTATTATATTATCTTCATTATTTATTTACTATTATTATATTTTTTTTATTTTTTTTTATTTACTGATATTTTAATATTATATTACATTATATTATTTATTTATTATTTTAATATTATATTATATTATATAATTTATTTATTATTTTAATTTTTATTATTTTTATTAGGGGTATTACATACTCCCCTTCTTTAAGAGACTTCGTCTCGAAGTTAAGTTTAATCATTTATCATTTAACTTTATTTAGTTATTTATTAATTCACATTTTCCCCACACCCTATGTTGAACTAGTATGACCAACAAAGATCAAACGTTTCCACAACACCCGGTATCTCACAAGACAAAAGAACCACTGGCATATGTAGTGTTGATTTATTTTTTCCCCATCCGATATGGTATTACATATTCTCCCTCATGGGTACGGTCTCCCACGAGATCATGAAATAACTTGGACCTCTCGATCCATTTGTGGACTTCATGTTAGTCACCACATCTCAACATGCAACCAATGCATTAGTTATAACCATAATATCATTGAAAATAATCCACATGCCAACTCTTGCATGTCATCTTCATAACACATAATTGTTAATCACCACATTTTGAATAGTAAATAACTTCATGCTCATGCATTTCATAAAATATGCATGCAATTACAAAATGGTTTACATCAGAATATCCTCATAAGTTATAACATCAACATATTTGCATCAAATATATATCATGAAATCCAATAATAAATATATCACACGTAAATATACAACATGTTGTGACATCATAATACCTATGCATATCATATCCATCATGAGTATACGACATCATTACCATATCAAACTAAATGAATAAGAACCACATGTGCATCATAATCCTCATACCATCATATCATGAAACATTCACAACATGAAAATCACCTCAATACTTATCAATATAGAACAATAACAAACTATAAGCATTATTATCATGAATTGATTTCATTTACTTATATAAAAAAATGCATACCAACTATGAATTAAGATTTTTCAACATCCCTGTAGGATCTAGGCTATCTCACTGGAATACTATTGGTGTCATGTTTTCTGCAAGATACCAATTAATTTTCGATACTCATTCCACTTATTTAAGCTATGAATTTGACCATTTACAACGTAGGTATACTAATTTTAAGTACATCATTAAATTTTAAATGAGCCTTATCATCATGAGCCCTAATCTATCCTCATGTATTCTTCATTCCTAAAGGAAATTTTAGTGAAATTTATTGTTAAGCTATCACTAGGGGTACAAATTATAGTTTTTCCTTAAATCATCGATATGAAATTAAAATTCCATGATCGCGATACATATTTTTATTATCCATTCGAGTACCATTGTACTTAATGACATACATACACTAGGTCATATTTGTTTAATTTTTTTATCATTCTTAATCAATTTTCACGAGGGTTTGTTTATCCCTAGTGATTTATCCATAATTGAGTAATTATCATTGTACATCCTAAAAATACTTACTTATTTCACCAAGTTCTCATCTCAAAACCACTTGAACTCTCTTCTTTTTCAATTTGTGCATAATTTTCCTTCCACATTCATTATAGAATTTCCAACAACATATGTTTTTATGCTTCATGTTCAAATTTGTTCTCATTAGTGTACATACTTTATTTCCTTTTCCATAAGTTAAAAAATTGTTATCCTTGAAACATTTCATAACTTATCGCTTGTCATTTCGCACCAATTACAAATATTTACAAACTCCAAACTTGACACTTTTAAATTCTCTAGGTCATCACTATGCCCCTTACCAATCATCATAATTTTCTTTCATGTTTTTTATTCCACTTAGCCTATATCATTAAGAGGTATTTCCATTAAGAGAGGGACATGTCTTCACTATCCCCACATAATTTGGTCATGGAATTTATAATATTTTCATAATATAACCTATCACTTCAATGTTATTCACTAGGTATACACCCCAAGTATGTTTTCTAATCTTTAGTTGAATTCATAAGAATTTCCATATTGTTGTTAATAAACAAGGCACCTTAACTATCAATAATATTTAACTAGGTAGGACATTGTTTCCTCCATGCTTATACCTTCTTATTGTGTCCATCATACTTTTTATAGAAACCATTATTATGACAATCATAAAAACTTCAATAATCACTAGTATGACCATTCCAAAATATTCCATCATTAGTCTATTACTTGTTGTTTCTTCCAATTTGAATTCCTTTCACATGTACTTTTTTTTTTAATGATATTCTGTCCATTGATCACTTATAATTCCTCCATATATTAGCTAAATAACTAGTGCCTTATTGAGGTTTCCTCACGAATTTAGCAGTTTATGTGATTGTATATGCTTCATGTCTAATGGCCTTATTTTTATGTTCATAGTTATTCTTCTATGTCTATATTATATCACATAAGGGAAACACTTGAGATACATCTAAAGTATTCCCATGCACTTATGAGTGCATGTCCATCACATAATCCCATTAACCCCACCCCCCTCGCCACCCCCTTTTCTTTTCTTTTACATTCTATAGTGATTGTCTAACAAGTTATTCTGACTTTAAGTTTTATGGTATCCTCCTTTAAGTCATGCATCTTTTGTTGGCATAAATTTCTTGTTTCTCATACTTATCATATGTTTCAAAATGATTATGTCTATTTCATAGTCCTTCGATTTCCTAGTGAATGTAGAAAACAACTATTCCCCCCTCTATCTAATAGATGACATCGTTAGATCAAGACTCATCACTAAGCTATTCATATTTTAGTCTTTACCATTAATTTATCTTTATCAATTCATATCAACACCAATTTTTCATTCTCAAATTACATCATTACATGTATATTGTCACCAATTTTATATGCAATATATATGTTTCTCTTATTAATGCATATATAAATTAAAAGTAAAACTTTTCCAAAATATTTATTACCTTACAATTTTATTTATAACCTTATAAAATAATTATTTATAAATATTATCTTTTAAACTAACATTATTATTAAAAATATTAAAAATAATATAAAATATTATTTAAATATTCACAAAATAATATCTCAAACCACATAGAAAAAAATATCTATTTCACACCCCTTAATTTATTTTTTTATATTTTATCACACAACTATCACCTAAATTTTCTACCATCACCTAAAATCCACTCTACATGTATATATTACAATATTTCACATTTATTATTTCACTCATACTCTAAACTCAAATAGATAAATGGAATAATTCGTATGCATTTCTTGTGCGGGGAATTTTTTATCCAACATAACATTGATAAATTTATTTATTTTATCATATATTCAAAAGATGCTTACTAACCTTTTATATTTAGGATTCTAACTTTTTAATTTCCTAATTATTTAAAAAATTTCATGGGCCCATTTGAGGAAAAGTCTAATTATGAGATAGTATCGATTAACAAAAAATTAAGTGTGTCTAATTATCAACCAATTGTACTGTAGTTATAGTATAGATAACAGATAATTAAGTATATCTAATTCACAATCAGTTATACTTCCAAACCATTTCATTCAATTCTCTTTTTTTGGAAACATTTTGTTGAAATATAATTTACTTCTTAATAATTTAAATAAATTATATGCGAGGTGATTTTTATGTATAAAACTCTCATTTTATAATAACTACATGTACACATCAAAATGCAATACCTATTAAAATAATTATCTAGACAAAATATTAATCTATTTCCAATCACATTACATTACAACTACATTATCTTACTCTTTCATATTCATTAATAATATATGCTTATTAAAAGATTGCTTGAATAATATATTACTATTAAAGAGAAATAACAAATTTTAATATTTTTAAACAGTGAACTTTGTATATTTAGAAATAATTCCATATACATCTTTATATTAACACTTTCTCAATATAGTTTTTCAAAAAACTTTAGTATATTTCACTTATATATTCTCCATATGATGTAGTGTAAAGTTTACCTCACAAAAGTTAATGACCGAGAATATATATATATACTACACTACCCTCCAATTATACCTTATCCAAAAACCGTAATTTAAAGTCGAAACAAGAACGGTTGCTCAGCAACAATTCCCTGCCAACTCACGAGTGTATATTACTGAGTACAAGTACAGGTGTAGAAAACATAGAGGTTTAGGTTTTTCAAGCCACCTATAAACACTAAAATACATGATAATAAATTAGAAACTTGTTTTTGTCTTTCATCGTTTTGTTTGTTTTGTGTAAAGAGGTTGGAGCTTATATACCCACCAAACTAGGGTACTTTTTCCTCTCAAATAGGTATGCCTATAACGTTAAAGGGCCTTGCCATGACTTATGTAACATTAAAGTAATGCCTTCCAAGGTGATCTGGTTTGAAAGTAAGTGAAGCAAAGGAGCACATTTCAGATTCTTTTAGCCATGTGAGATAAATGAGAAATTATCTTACTCACTGTAGAATAGGCAGAATATCTGTGGATTGAACCAGATACCCAAAAATAAATAACTCCATAACAACACTATTGCTAGTTTTAGACCACTTATTTCATTCAATTAAGTAGTTCGGCCTTACTTACATGCTTAGGTTCATTACTCACTGCCTTGCGACTATAACATATCCTCAGCTACTAGTAGGAAGGCTTGAGCTCAACGCGTAGGGGTTTGGTTCATTCCAATCGCTTCTAGCATGCCCTGAAGGGATTTATCAGGATATGGGGTTAAAAAAATAAAAAATAAATGATATTTTAATGTCCACGAGACTAAAAATAGTCTATGGGACCACTAGCTTCCTTGTTTTTTGCCTTTTGTAATTCAACCCTTTTCTTACTCATTGATGATGAGCTGACCCAAGCTTCTAACAATTCTATCACTAAAAAGACGATGTCATGGAATTAATGCTAACATACTGCGGTAATCGTCCCCGATGTCTCTGAAAGCGTCACATTCCAAAATGAAATGTTTTTCTGATTCCATTGCCCCAGAAGTGAAAAAAGTACATGCCCTTTCTTCACAAGCTTCTTTAGGTCTCTTCCACCGTCTTTTTTCACACCGAATTTGATGTGAGTTAGTTCTTAATTGGGCAATAAGAACCTTTTCTCTCCACGAAATGATACCTCCAATGTATTCTTTTTGTTGGAGGTCGCAAGTGGGGTTGAATTCCTGAACATAATACTTCTTCTATCTACCCAACTCCTTTCCCCATATACCCTTACAGAACTTCTCCAGCACAAAATTCTTTAACTCCTTGCTATTTATGGGACATGCATTCAGGTAAATATTCCATTTTTGCATCCATTTGTTGTTTTGTCTCATCCATGATTTCTTTCTTTCACTCATACCTTCATTTAAGATAACTTTCGACCATATACCTCCTCCCATTTGCTCAATTCTTTTTAGATACCTTATAAGAGGCACCATGGAAATTGCTTTGATGGAGCTGCCCCTGTTTCACTCAACATTGTCTCATAGGGAACTGAACTTTTTATTTTGAACTTGCTCATGATCAAGCGTTTTTGAATTTTTTCAATATGTTTCCATTTTGAAACAAGGATGCTACTAGCCCACAATTCAAACCCATATAATATCACTGGAAAAACTAAGAGTCCAAAACGTACTTTGATCGTGTTCCAATCCCATAACTCTTCCTCTCTACATCTATTTTGAAGTGTATATAATGCTTTCCACCCTCCTAAAATTATTTTATTTCTACAATCACCCCAATTAAGCTTGTTATTGAAATCGATCCCGAGGTACTTGTATTAATTTACTTCTTCAAGAATGTTGCCTTGAAAGAAGAACGAATGTTGGATTTGCTTCCTTTTATTAGAGAAAATCATTATTTTGGTCTTACTGGTATTGACTTGTATCCCCACCGCTTTACAAAAATTCTCAAGGGCATATAGGTGCATCTGCAATCCATAGGCTAATTTAGCAACTAACACAAGATCATCAACATATAGAAGAAGCTTGATCACAAACTCCCCCAGTCGAACACCATCCCAACCTTGACAATTTAGCCACTCTTCCATTTTGTCAATATATAAACCAAAAAGGGTAGGGGATAAAGGGAAACCTTGCTTGACTCCAATGTCACTTCTAAAACTTTCTGAAATGCCTGCTGAAGTTCAAATTTTGACTTTCACCTCTTCATAAAGCCTATGCACGATAGCTCTATATTGTAAAGGAATTTCAAGGTCTTCCATTCTACGGCACAAATTATCTCTAGGGACTATGTCAAATGCCTTTTTGAAGTCAAGAAAGCAGCAAAATTCTTCTTCTTTGCTCCCCCAAACCTTATCAACAATGTGTCTCAGTGTGATCCCATGATCTACTGTAGAATGTTTCAGCCTAAAACCTGCTTGCCCTTTTGCCTCCTTTTCTTTTACTTATGCCCACTTACTGATTCTATTTTATACCATGCCACTGAAAATGTTTGCAAACAAAGGATTTATCATAATGGTTCTATAGTTGGAAGGATTATTAATGTCTCCAGTTTTAAAAATGGGAATTTCTAGACTAGTTGTCGAGTCCCTTGGGAATCCTTGTTGAATGACGTTGTTGAATATTTCGATGATGTGGGGTGCCAAAATGTTCATTCCCCACTTTAGATATTCTGCTTGAAGTTCAACCAAGTCCTTTGCCTTCGCTGCTTTCAGCTTTTTAGTTCCTATCTCCACGTTCTATACTGTGAAAACCTTTGTAGATGTGTTGATCCTAGGAGGAGGCTCAACCGCTAATTCTTTTTCATAAAGTTGCCTTGCATAGTCAAACCACTGATTGGTTGTAATATTATTTTCAAATTGCTTCTTCCTTGGTTGAAGTGCCTGCCAAAAACGTTTTGGGTTATTTTGGCCTAGATATATCAGCTCTTCCTACCTTGTTTGCATGAACTCATATTTTTTCTTTTTAAAAATATTCTTATATAACTTTAAATTCATCTTCCCCTCTCCCTTTTTCAAGGTTCTCCTTGCCATTTTGCATTCCTCATCGAACTAGGAATTCATAGGAAAACAATGTTATTCTGATATCCTATTTTTTTTATGTTTTGCACTACTCAAGTGCTCCTCGGATTACATTTGTTAACTCATGATTGTTGAGGCTTTGGGGACCAATTTTCTCCTTCTCAATTGATCTTCTCAACATTGTTTTGAAGATAGTGCAATTTTCTTGTGTTATAAGAATTTTGCCCCTTGATTCCGATTGTTGAGAACATTGGGTTTTCCTCCTATTCTGTCTTTCTTGTAACCGAGATAACTTTATATAAATTGGGTTAGGATCTGATTTTAAGTCCCAGATATGCTCTCCAATATTAACTTCATCTATTATTTCTGCAAGACTTTGTGAACCAATAAAATATTCAACTACACTTGCCCCATTGTATGTGTTACAAGTGAAGTTCCCATAATTTTTCCATCTCTCTAGACCATTGCAAATAATTAAGTTGAAAGCACCACACAGCGTAAGTAACTCCTCTCCAAAATGATTACTAACTTTGTCATCCTCTGAACATCTCACCCATCGAGAATTCTCCTCTTCAATGAGCCAGATAGAATTGTGATCCTCTTTGCAACAGAGAATACTAGCTTTTTGATTTTTTGTTATAGCATTGAAATCTCCCACTAAAAGAACTTCTCCCTCTTGAGAATATGCGACAATATCTTGCTTTAGAGCTGTATATGGATCTTTGTTGTCTAATCCCTTATTTTCGTAAGATTTTGATACTTAAGGCGCAAAATAACATGCTACATGTCTTATGTCGTTCTCATTCTTTGTTATTGTGAACCATAAATATTTCTTATTTGTATCTTCTTTCACTAACTGAATGTGATGACCTTCTTGTTGTTTCACTAAAACCAGTAATCCTCTTTACCCTTTGCCTTTTCTTGTTGCCTCGTTCCAAACTGCTAACTTCAAATAACCATCAAACATAAGAGTTTTGCAACCATCATGCTCATGAGTTTCTGTGAGACAAATTATGTCTCTACCTTATGCAATAGGCTCTATCCCAGGTCCCCTCCTCCAAGGGTAACCTCTACAGTTCCAACAAACTAGACTTACGTAGACCTCGGTAGGACTTGGTTGCTATGCGATTTGACACACAAGACTCGAATTTGAGTCTTCACCCCTTTTCATCCATGTTGATCCTGTTGTTTTCCTCCCTATTATAGAATTACCTGTTTTTTCTTCATTGTCCACTTGTTGCCCCGTTTTTCCATGAGGCCCAAAAACTATAATCATTGCTTTACCATTGTACAACAATGCTCTTTTCCCTTCATTTTTTGCTGCTCTAACTTTCTCCACTTCTTCTCTTCTCTCTTCTTGTTTCTTGCTAGTTAAATCTTCATCTAGGAAGAAGTGTGAGCCTTTCAAGAGTTTCTTTTTGCTTAAGAGATGATGTTTCTCTTGCACACTTGCCATGATGCCTTTTATAGGTTGAGGTCTTTCCTCACATATCTTTCCCACCCTCCTTGCTTGACAAATTTTCCCTATCCACTATAATTTATCTCTCAAAAAGTCCATTGTCAAATTGAAAGTCCTTTCATTCTTTCCATAGTCTCTTATTCCCCCAATAATATAGTTTGTTTCTCTCTCTTTTTTTTCTTTTTTTTTCTATTTCCCGTGTTCTATGATAACTTACATCATCTTTTTCCTCTATCCTGTGACCATTAGTGTCCTCAACCCTAGTTTTGATTTCTTTTGGAATGTATGTCTTCTTTTTGGAAAGGATTGTTTGTTGACCCATTTGTTTATCTACCTAAGTTATTTTATAGATTATCACATCTTTGTTTGCTACCATTGCATCATTCCTGCTTTTCCATGATGCCTTCATTTTTCCCATTCTCGTTTTCCTGCCTCTACAACATCTTGTAACATTGTTACCTGCTCTTTCAAAATTATATTACATTCAATTAAACGTTGATTTTCAAGTATGATCTCTGAATGTTTGCGGTCTCTTTCTTGTTCGTTGGCTTCTAAAATTTCCATTCGTGCCCTATCTTTCATCAGTTCTTGGACATAGAGAGTTGATGAGCAAGTAAGAGGTGTAGTTGTGGGACTGTACATGATTGACTCTTGTTTATTTTTGTTGCTCTTCTTCTTTTTTTCTTTTTCTGGGTCTGTTTTCTTCTTCTTTGTTCCCATTTAAATTGAGCAAGTCTATGCTTTAAAATACCTTGATATTGTTTTTCATTTACCCAAATCCATTTTCATGTTTTGTCAACAGAAGTAATTTTGACTTGGCCCAAATTATTTGTTTCCACAAAATCTCAAATTTCCTTGCCATTTTTAATATTTATTATTGACTGGTTTTCCATATTTGATATTTCAGAGAAAATTCGAACTTTTCCTGAGCTCTGGAGCTGTGAAATCCTGGGTTAACTTGTTCACGTTGTTCACCCATGGTCTTTGTGGTGGCAAGAAGTCAACTCCTCTACACAGCTAAAAAATCATCCATCACTGACATAATTCTACAGCAATGACTCTAACACTGATTTTTTCCTCTTTAAAAGCTGAGGCCATGCTCCCAAGCCCCTTACCAAGCCTACAACAAACTGTACTCCCAAAGTTTTGATCATTCACAACAAAAGAAAACAACAAACCTATATTCCAGGCAACCAGGATGCCCCCTCAATATGATATCAAAGGTCTGAGATGAATAAAAATTCCCAAATGAAAGAGGTGATGTAGAGGATTCAGGTGACAATCATTCCAACTGATTGTGGGAGATGATCCATACAGATACTATATGCTCACTGTATATCTCGCCTCTGCCTATCTTCGATATGTGTTTTTTTTTCTTTCTTTTTTTAATAATTGACCCTTCTATCCAAGCAATATAATGTTTCAATGTTTCAATTACTGTTGTGCACCCAAAATTTTTGTACAGTCCTGTATGCTATAAAGATAGCTCCTCTAATTATAATTCCTCTATTGTTGACCTCGTTGCCCATTAACACATTACCAAAATACCCATTAACAAAATATGACTATGCGACTATCTTGAAGTCGCCAGGTCACATTCCAGCCTAAGTAGCCCGAGTTGCAACTTAATACATGTTGCGTCTATGTGACCACTCACAACCTGCGACTTGCGAATATGTTGTGGCAAGCTGCGACTTGCGACTGTGCTGTGGTAAGATTCAACTTGTGACTTTCACCTCTCAAACTACGGCTTTCACGTTGTGGAAAACCGCGACTTGTGACCCTGCAGTGACAAGTTGCAACTGTGCGATTTCTGAAAAACTACGACTTGCGAGATATAAAGTTCAATTTCTGAATTTCAAATCGATCTTAAAAGTTTTACCATGAGTCACGTGGACCATGAATTTTGGTTAAAATTTCCGCATACAAACAACATCACTAACTTTCAAATGTCCAGGCCTAAAATACCCTATCGACAGAATCGCATTTGGAATGCAAGAGTTTGATTCCTTGGAAATGGAAGCTGTTCAGGAGTTGAGTAGAAATGCATACCATTATTGATGATGCAAACAAAGGAGAGGAGATTTGAACCTGGCAGCGACGAGATAATAGATGAGATGCTTCAGGGATCTGTGAACTGTTGTTATTTTCACTATTTTAAATTGAATTCCCTGCTAGTTTCTGTTGTAGAAAATGATTGCCTACAATGCACTCGATCTTATCCTCCACTCCATTGAATACGCTCTGCCCCCATTCAAGAACCAGGCATAGTGAAAGTCACATTTTCAGTAGGTGATGAATTTTCAAGCCTTCCCAATGGTGATTTCCAACTGTTGCAAATAATAGGGAATCACATCTATTCATTCCCGCTCCTTCATCTACCTAAAATAAAATGAATTATTAGAATTGTTTCCCTGAATAGAGTGGTCTATTTACTGACGAAATTTCCCTAATGTTGAATGCACAAACAAAAATTAATTTCTCCTAATCATCCCTAATGTTGAATACACAAAAAATTGAATTTTGTTTTGCAATTATTTTATTATTTTCACATAAAATATTGTCCGAGAATGAGCCACTTGACCCATATTTATCTTCTTGTATAAATATGTATAAATAGTGGTTGTCCAATCTTGTAAAATTACGTATATATAAAACATGACTTGAAGACCTAAAGAAAGGAATGGAGACAACCGGAATCAAACCGAGCTATACCCCCTACGGGACCCATTGAGACTGTCGATGCCCTATGTGTTTTTATTTAGACTGTCAATGCCCTGTTCGCAAAACCAGAAACAGTGTTCGCAAAACCAAAAGCAGAGTTTTTTATTCAGACTGTCAATACACTGTTCACAAAACCAGAAGCAAAGACGACTGCGCAAGGTTACAAATCCAAGACATGAGTCCAAGCTCAACCACTGATTCAAGGATTAAATGTCGAATAAATAATATTTATGACAAATATGAAATATTAATTAAAATATTTTCAACTAAACTCTTTTTTCTTTATTTTTGGGTGGAGACATTCAGATTCGGTTTTGGGAGGATAAATTCAGATTTTGCATTGCCATTTGTGAACTCACTTCATTAAAGTGCAGAAGCGAACACCCACGTGGTGATGAGGGAAAATTAAACTTGTCTTAAGCCTATGACAAAGACAAGTGGGGAGAGGAAAATTGTTCCGATGTCGCAATGGATATGCTTATGGTTATTCCTTTGTCTGGCTATGTCTTTGTTCTGGTTTGTTTACCAATTGTTTCAAGCTTTCAAAGTAACTTCTTGCTAGTGGATATGCAACTACATGTTTGTTGTTTGGAAAATCATGACAGTGGTGGTCATATTCGAGTTCAATGTAGGTAAAACACTAGGCTTTAGTTCTTTATATATCTATTATTTGGGTTCAAAATAATGACACATTTTATATATTCAACTAGCTTATTTCAGAATTTCCATAGCCCTTGTTTGTCCTGGGAAAGCAAGTAGTAAGTAGAGTAGATTTTCAATGAATGGAGACATTAAACTAAGGCTTTCACTTGGATTGAACTATTGTCCCAGTATTGGCTATGCGGGAATTGGCACCAACCCGAGAGAAAAAGAATGAGATTACCAGTTTTCCAGAGGTTTCCTTCTTCAGCGTCAACACTTTGTGTTCCACATCTTCATCACTAGAGGACTCGTATTGTTCATCTTCTGAGCTAAAATTATTTTGTGGCTTTGTATAACAGTGTAGCCTCCATGAGTGTTACCTCCATGAGTGTTGCGCATGTAAGCACTTCTTCCCTTTTTTTCGGTTTACCTTAGATCACACAAAAAAAAACTCAAAATAGTCTTAAATATGCTGGGCATTATAGGATACTCTTGGGTAGTGATGTGGAAATATATGCTTTCTTCTACTATTAGCTTTTCTCTTTTGTCATTGTCTTTCATATTCTTTTGTCGTTGTCTTTCATATTCTGTTATAGTTGTTGAGGAAGTAGCCATGGAAATTTTGTGCATATAGTGCTTACTCTATCACACCTTATGGTAAGTAACTCCATAATAAGTATTGTTTCATAATAGTTATGAGTCGTAGTGTAACCAACCTACATGATATAAGTATCTGTATTTCAATTAAGTTGGATACACGCTATACTGATTTGTATTTATTAATTTTTCTGTGTTCTTACTATTATAAGGTAGATTATGGATATATTTTAATCATACTATCTATTACATATCATTGATTCTAATAGTGTTAATAAGGCTAATAGATTCGTGGGATAATATTATGGAAACATCATAGCTTAGTTACAATGTTATTATTGCTTAACTAGCTTAATACTATATCTAATATGAGCTTTATTACATATAACAGTAATGAATGGCTTACTATTTGTAAGAATGAACATGAAGCTTCCAAGAATACTATGTGTGAAATAACTATGTGTTTTATTTGTTATACTTATAAGCCAATCCACTAGTATTTCTATACTAATGTGATACAAGTGATTACAATTTTTTGCAGATATCATATGAGGTGAATCTTAGTCATATAAGCTTATACACTATTCAAGTTCATTACAACATTGTGGAGTTCCACATACAATTTCTTTGCGATATGTTAGTTAGTGCGGACATAGGGGAAAAAGTGAACTAGTGTGAGATGGTGCACTTATTAACCTGAAAACCCATGCATGAAGTATTCCCACCGGATTAGTATGGATCCCTTCATCAGTCCCCAGCTTACCTTCACCCGAATGGATATGTGGATTATTTTTTTCAACTACTCCAATAGCATCTGTTTACACACCAATACTAGAAATTCATGAGACAACTCCTTTTTATTCATTCGGAGGTTTCATTCATGAGACAATTCTGTTTCTATAAGCCGGTGCCAATACATCACATAAATAGCCAGTGGAAGATGAGCCTCAACCACACCATCCTTCAGTTCTAGTATGAGTCCTTTTGGGATGCACTGTGTTACTCCTTTCATTCTCCATTACATCAAAGTAGGGTCCTATTCATTTGCATCCTTTCCAAGTTATTTAGTCTAACCCTTTGCATCCTCTCTAGGTTATTTAATCTAGGCCTTGAGGCGGTGAGCGAATCTACAGGTGGGTGGAGGGAGTGACTAGTGGGAATAGGCGCTGAGCCAATGCATGAAAACATTGCCACATGCAAGCACAACCATCCATATTGTAGCTCAACATGACTATCATCTTATATATCATATATATTTGGTTTACATAATATATATTTGGTAAAGAAAATATTTGTGGACATTTTCCGCTAAGTAAGTAATGGTAGCATTGCTTCTATTTCGAAAAAATAGGATGGATGTGAAACCATGTAAAACTTTTCAACCTAAGAAATGAACGAAGAATATAGAGGGTTGCCTCGAGAAGAGGCCAATAAGGTGAAAAAAAAATCTACAATTCTATGGGTTAAAATAATTATCCTATCTCTCTAATGGATTCAATTAAAATGTTCTAAAAAATATCTATTCAGAACTTTAGGTAAATTGATTTAATGTCTTGATGAACTAATGCAAAAAGGATAAGTCAATTACTATAGTCCATTTCGTAGATGACAAGGACTAATAACACAAATTATGCTTCACTCTAAAAGGTTTGAGAATGACATTTCCACTCATAAATCTATGGAAAATATCTATATTTAACACCTTGTGGTAAATAATCAGGTTTTATTTAATAACTCAAATAGGTATAAGAAAATTTGTGAGTTTTCTCTAGGGATGGTAACATTTATTAATTTATTTTTTATGAAAAAAATTTCCCAATGGTATAATGGTTGGATATTTCACCTATATCATGGTCGGAAGAGGTTCAGACTCTCTTCCTAGTGAGTTTGGCATGGTTTCGTAGGTTTGGTTTCAACTTGGAACAATTTTATTTAATAACTTGAATAGATTAAGGAATTATTGTAAGGAACTTGGAAAAATTATATTAATAATTTAAATATATATCATATTTAAAAAATTAAATATATATATCATTAGAGTCTAAGTTGGGCATCTAAATCCACCAAATCAATAGGAAAATTCCACCAATATTAGCATTGTACGCACAAGGTGCCAAACCAAGGGAGGAGCCCATGATGGGGGCTTGCACTAGTGATCATTAATGTGTTCTTAATGGTGATATTATACTCAAAGGGATAAGGTATCATATTTCTTGTGACAGATTATGACTATCACCTATCAAGAGAATGTATCAACAAAAAAGAAAAGAAATTTTTCTATCCCAATCAATTAATTCCTTATATTTTATTGCATGAAATTCTTGTGATGAAGGAAAAACCACACTACCAATAATCGGAATTTTGTGGAAATACCAAAACAAGGTATACCCATCTATAATTCCCACATTAAAGGGCACATGATTCTTCCAATTTAATAGCAGAAGCATCTCAATTAAAAATAACAAAACATGAGAGAGCTCTGCTAGGGTTTTGGACACGCTAGGGTTTCCATCAATCTAAATAAATGTTGTTTCCATGTATTTTTACTTCACATGCAACTAACAGATCATGATGATGCCACTAAAATTTATTGGACATAGGTCAGGCCCTCCTATGGGAGGGAGATATTCCCCCTCCTAAAAATCTATAGTAAGCGCTGCTCATCACCCCTCCAATGATCCATCCTCCAGCACATGGAAGCACAAGGGTAAGAAAGCAGATTCACCAGCTATGGGATCTCAGTGTCAGTCCAAAATGGAGGGTTGCTTCCACCAAAAGGAAAAAAAAAAAAAACCGCGAATAATGATCCGTTATCACTGCCGAGAGCAATCCAAAAAATTTATGCAAGATCATGCAATAATTTGTAAATTCATGGGCATCTCATCCAAAGAGTTAGATATTATTTGATGGATTCAACTCAAATGGTAGCCAAAACATCCATTAGACCTTCTCCTCTAAGAAAAGGGCTTGTTCATAGTGATATTTGAGGATCTGCAAGAGTGGAAGCGAATTTGGGACACTGATTTGTACTTCATGAACAATGCAAGGTTATTCATGAGGAATTGTGAACCTTGTTACAACTCGAAAAAGGAGCAATTATTAGTTGTGCCTGTCTTGGTTTGACTTTACTCTCTTCCATATGAGTTATGGGAAATGGACATCCGTGAATCGATTGGTAATTCCATTGGAAACTTTGTGTAAGCCTCAAATATCACTAGATGTCGATGGTTCTCATCATATGTCAGAATTTTTGGTTACATGAATATCTCACAATCCATCCAAGAGTCCATGGATATAGAGTATCAGGATGAAGTTTGGTCTCAACCACTTGAAAACAAGCACTTCCCCTTCCAATGTATAATTTTTCATGAGTATGGGCACATGTTCCATGATTTCCCTCAACTGTCGCAAGAGACACCCTCACCTCTAGATAATCATCCCTTAGATGGATTCCAGAAGTCCCTTAGTGCTGCCCTACAGCTAGTAAAGTCCCTCCTTCTCATGCTTCGTCTCCCCCTGCTCTGCTAGCCCTAAATCCCCCATCTGGGAATCGCTTTTCTCTTTTGGCAGATTCTAGAGAAAAGGATCAACCAAAAGCACCTGGAGTTATGTATTCATCTCACACAATGATGGAGGTGAAAGTGAGCCTTGAAAACCCTAAAAATAAATAACTACAAAACCAAAAATCAGTAAAAGAGCTATCAACTCGCAAGTAAATTCAACGAGTTCTCGCCTAGGTCTAGCAAGCCCTTGAGCCTGAAGTGAAATTGGATGAAATAAAATTTGATGAAAGGGTTATGGTCGTTTTCTGATGTAACTTGGACAAATATGGTTTGCAATAAATCCCTCAAGAATAGCTAGATGAATTCCACAAAATCTATAAATAATGGGAAAAACATGAATGCCCTATGGAATCCCCTCCCCACATGGCTTTGGGTATACAAGAAGATAAAATGGCCACCAAACGAGTTGAATACAACTCAGAAGCTGGGAAGAAGGGTAGAAGACCCATCAGTGAAGTGATTAGAGAAGCAGGGTCGATCTTAGTTAACTCAGGACAAGCCAATGTCCTCACAGAATACTATCAATGCTCTTTAACCACGTCTCCTTGATGAAGGTGGTATCCTAGAATATAAGAGGCATAAATATAAAGGGTAAGTTGAGGTACTTAATGAAATGAATTTAGCAGGAAAAAATAGAGATCATAGTCATGTAGGAAACTAAGGTTACCCAAGAGAAACTAAGTGAAATCACAAGTAGAATTTGGCCTATGACAGAGTGCATGGAATTGGATGCAAGGGGTAGTGCAGAAGGGCTTTGAATACTTTTGGACTTGAGATATATCTCTTTTTGGAATTGGATCTCTTACCGAAACACCCTTTTAGGCCAATTTGAATGTTTAGGCTCCCAAGAGAAGTTTTGGTTAACAGGGGTGTATGGTTATTCTCTACCAGGGACAAAGCTCATTTTTATCAGTAGTCTACGACAACAAAAGGAGATTATGGGTGAGATGAGTTGGACTCTTGTAGGAGACTTCAACCTGATCAAGGATTTGGGAGAAAATAAAGGAGGATTTATATGGCTAGATCCTAGATACCTCCCCTTTTATGAGATTATTCAAGATCTTGGAGTAGAGGACATTTATTTCATTAATGGCTCCTTCACATGGAATAATGGATGAGGAGGAAAGCACCCAATTTCCTCATATAAGGATCATTTCGTTATCACAAATAACATCTTGCAGTAGGACATGTACTTTCAAGCTTCAATCCTTCCCTGCATGGGATCAGATCATTGGCCCATTTTCTTGGAAATTAATTTGAGGAATGATGGAAATATATTAGTGTTTTAGGGCATTATAATATGGAAAATTTCCAGCTGAAATTGAAGGATCTTAAAGGAAGTATTAAAGGGTGGAATCATTCTGATTTTGGTAATATTCAACTTGAAAAGACGAGGTTGGAGGAGGCAATGTGGTCAATCTAGCCACAGATCAATTTGGAAGGTAGGACTAAATCTTTTATTGCTCAGGAGGGTTAGTTCCTCAATGACCTCGATCAAAGGAGGAAACATGGAGAAATTATTTTGGGGCAAAAACCGACGAATCAATGGCTCAAAGGAGGTGAGAAAAACACATAATTAATTCAAAATACTATGTTAAAACACATTAAGTTTAATAGGATATTCTCTCTGAATGGATCAGGACGATAATGGCTTGTTCAACATGAGGAGTTTTCAGAGGAGCTAATCACCCACTTCTAGACTCTATTCACAGAGCCATGAATAGAGAAGAGTGGGGCCATCTCTAGAATCAGGAAATGTATTCCCTAGTTAAACTCGGAAGACCTGAATTAAGAGGCTCTCATGAGGGAGATCTCCTTTGCGAAAGTTAAAGAGGTTTTTCATGTTCTCCCCTAAAATAAAGCTCCAAGCCCGGATGGATTCACCTCGGAATTCTTCAATTATGGCTAGCACTTTCTTGGGATATAAATACATCAGTTGGTTGAGGAATATTGTCTCTCCCAAAGAATAGATTCGGGCCTAAATTCTACATTTCTCATGCTTATCCTGAAGAAAGGAACCATGTAAGATCCAAATGAGTTCCAGTAAATTACCATATGAAATTATATTTACAAAATTATTTCAGCCATTTTAGTCTTGCGTCTCAAACTCTTATGAAAATTTATTATTATCCTGAGCAATGGGGCTTCCTGGAGGGCCAAACAATTATGGATGGTATCCTAGTGGCTCATGAGGTAATACACTCTCTATCCTCCTCCAAATATCTAGGTATTCTTATTAAACTTGACCTCTCTAAAGCTTATGACCGTGTGAATTGGAATGATCTCCTGTCCATTCTAGATGCTTTTGGTTTCTCTCCCTCTTGGATCAGATCGGTCAAATATATAATTGAAAATCCATTCTATTCCATCCTTATTAATGGTGCACCTTCTCGCACCTTTCTAGGCTCTAGGGGTCTATGACAAGGGGATCCTATGTACCCATTTCTCTTTATTATAACAAAATAAGATTTGGGTCATCTCATCATATCTGCATCTGAATCTCACCATCTCTAGGGATTAAGAATTTCTCTGGAGGCCCCACCCCTTACTCATCGGAAATTTTTCAATGACAATATGCTATATGGAAAGCTAGCTATAAAATAAGCTAAGAAATTTGGTTTCATTCTTGAGGAGTTTTAGCAGGCCTCAAGTACACTAATCATTGGGGAAAAATATCATATCTTCTTTTTCAATACCCATCCAAAGGGTCAAAGTCATCTGGCCCGGACCCTTGGCCTCAGAATTGTTTCTCTCCTAAGAAATTATTTGGGTGTCCCATTGGCATGTAATTCACTAATAATAACCTATTGGAAAGAGTTGTTGAGATATATTTATTATATGCTCTCTAGCTAGACCTTGAGGGTTATAGTTCTGCTGGCCGACTTGTTATTTTAAGAGAATTCCTTCACGCCATTCTGATATATCATCTTTCATCCCTCCCAACCCCTCACGACATCTATAAGGACCTGACAACCAAGTTACAAATATTTATTTCTTTGGGGACTCATATCGGGTGGAAATTGGCACTAGTGGCCTCAGATAAATTATGCAAACCTAAGATCCATGTAGGCCTTGGGCTAAAATACCTCGAGCTCTTATCAAAAGCTCTTAGTGCAAAATTTTGGTGGTGTTGGTTGCAGGGTGGACATGAGATATAGAAGATGCTCAGGTCATTTAATTATGACTCAGATGGCATACAAGACCCTTGGAATTATCATCACAACTTTTCGAATGGATAATCTATCTAGAATATAGCTAAAGTGAACCAGGATATTATAAAGGATCATGGATTTTGGGAAGTATGAAACGCATGTAAATACAAATTTTGGGAGCAGATGATCCAAATTTATGCAGGAACACAACCGAATACACATATAACCATAAATATAAAAATTCAACAGAAATAACACTTCATTTCATTAATATCAAAGAACTAAAATATGTTTACAAATAGAATGGAAATGAACTAGCTAGGGCGCTAGTATCTTATCTCTGAGAAGAGATGTGGTGGCTATAGGCCTCTGAAATTTGTGTTACAATGAGGCTCAAAGGCCTATATATTATTGAGAAATAATGGAAAATTATAAAAATCCAAAAACCTAACCCTAGGAGATGATAGCCCGAATATGGGTCACGTCGGGGTAAATTGGTACATCAATTTCCCAGGCTCGTAACTTTGGCATACTATCTCCCCCTGATGCACATGATACATCATTAGAAAGATATATCCAAGGAATAAAAATTCTGACCGCCAATGTACATTTTGTAACGTAATCAAATTTGTGAGAAAAGTGAAGCCCAAAAAATGTCATTTAGGGCCTCAAAATGGCTCTGGAAGTTTAGGACCCGAAAAACTGCTAAAAATAGTAAACTGTGATGTTATTAAGGAAAATGAAAAACTGACATGAAAAAATGGTGGGGCCCCAAGTGGAATAGGTAGGCAGCCACCAAGATCGACCTAGATCATTCCTCCCCCCCTTAGGAAGCAATGGTCCCCATTGCGTTGAGTTCCTCCATGAGACGAGGAATTTTCTGTTGTACTTGGTCTTTGGTGAACCACTTGCCTTGGTGCAGGAGTTGGCCAACTTTAACCACCCGATACAATTGGATCTTTTGCTGGCAAGTGTTCTTGACTTGCATGTCCATGATACAATCCATGGTGGCATGTTCCATGCATTTTTGGTTTAACTTTGTTGGTGTGAGTTGTTCTCCAATTTCATAGGTGTCCAGTAGAGGTGGGAAATAGGGCCAAAGGTGGTCCACATTGAATATTGAGTGCATACAAAGGAATGGTGGAATACTGAGCTTGAATTCATTGTTCCCTATAGCCTTAGTGATGGTGTATGGCCCATATCAAAGTGGGTGAAGCTTGTGGTGGGGTCCAGTGAGGTGCTCCTTATACAAATGTAGCAACACTTTTTCGCCCACCTGGAAGTGGTGTGGCACCTGATGTTGATCATGTTTTTTCTTGTACTTAGAATTGGCTCTGTCTAATATGTCATAAAACTATTGTTGGATGTTTTGAATGTTCTCAATGAAGTTTTTCGCTTGGTCACCACCAGACTAGACATGAGCCAAATCGGCCTAAGTAGCCACAAATGGCATGGCTACATCAATGGGAGATAGTGGCTAGAACCCCAGGCCCACCTAAAAGGGGTTGTGTCCAGTTGAGCAATGGAGAGCCCAGTTATAAATTTGTTGTACATAGGGAAGGCTCTCATCCCATGTGTGTGGATTCTTTGAATTGTACATGCACAGAATGTGTACAATCATCTTGTTGACGACCTCTATCTGTCCATCAGTTTGGGGATGGAAATTTGTAGACTTGGTGAGCTTGGTGTCCAACATTGACTAGAGGCTGGACCAAAATGTGTTGAGGAACCTGCTATCACAATCTGAGATGATAGATTGTGGGATCCCAAAGTGCACCCACACTCGTTTAAAGAAGAGATTAGCAATGGCTTCTATCATGATATTGTTCTTGTAGGTTGACATGATGGCCATCTTCGATAATCTGTCGATGACCATGAAAACACAGTCGTTTCCATGGTTAGCAGAAGGAAGGCGTGACATGTAATCCATTGAGATGGATTCCCAAGGTCGACTAGGGGTAGGTAGCAGATTATAGAGGCCTTGCTTCTTGATGGTCGGTTTAGCAATGGAGCAAGAAATGTAGGATCTGATGTACTTCCCAACATCTTATCGAAGGTTTGGCTAATAGAAATACTTCTACAGTACTTCCACTATTTTCTCGACCTCGAAATGACTAATGAATTAACTGTAGTGTGCTTCCAAAATCATCTTGGCACGCTTACTTGAAGGAACACAAAGGTGTCCTAGGTGACATAGCAGTGCATCCTGGAGGTGGAAATTTGGAACTTGCATACCCTCCAAGAGGGTCTTGTATGTGTGGCCGAATTCCGGATCACTCTTGTAGAGAAGTGGCCAGTCAGAAGTTTCGTGCCCACAAGAATTGAGAATAGTGATTAGCGCAACGATCAGTGGTCGGTTGAGTTGGTCTACAATGTTATTGGTGTTTCCCTTCTAATAATTGATGTTCAAATGAAATTTTTTCAAATATGTGGACCACTTCTAATGGAAATCATTCTGCAACCTCCCTTGTGTTTTTATGAACTATAAGGATTCGTTTTCCTTCCCCAAAATGTAGTGTTTCCATTGGCGGCACACCCGCACAATGGAATACATTTCTTTGTCATAAGTAGGATACTTGTGGACTGTGTTAGAAAATGTCTCACTGTGATATTCCACTAGATGCCCCTGTTGAGTAAGAACTGCCCCAATAGCATAGTCAGAAGCACCTGTCTTGATCTCAAATGGTTGTTGCATGTCTGGTAATGTGAGCTCTCGGGTAGAGAAAAGGTGATGTTTCAATTCTTCGAACGCCTTCTGTTGAGATTCCGAAAAAAAATAATTTTTCTTTTGCTCCTCCCTTGGTGACTTGAATCAAGTGCCAAGTGATATGAGAGAATCCCAACATGAACCTATGGTAGAAATTAGCAAGACCCAGAAAGTTGTGAAGCTCTGTTACAGTGGTTCGGGTCGGCCAATCCCAAACCAATTGGATCTTTGTTAGATCCACATGGACCCCCCATTCATCAATAATGTATATAATATACTGAACTTGGGTCATGTCAAAAGTGCACTTCTCCAAATTGGCACAAAACGTGTGTTGCCACCGTGTTTGGAGGACCTGTTGGGTGTGGTGGAGGTGCTCTTCCCAAGTCTGGTTGAAGATCAGGATGTCATTCAAGTACACTACTGCAAATGAGTTGGTGCATGGCCGCAAGATGTCATCCATTAGCCTCATGAAAGTTGTGGGAGCATTTGTCTACCCAAAAGGCATGACCAACCATTTGAAAAGGCCCTCCTTGGCTTTGAAGGCGGCCTTCCACACATCAGATGGTTCGATTGGTACCTGGTGATACCAAAAATTCAAGTCAATATTGATTAAATATTTCACCTATTTGAGTTGATCCAGAAGGTCATCAATATGTGGGATCGGGTACCTATTCCAGAAAGTGATATTGTTCAGCACGCGATAGTCAATACAGAGTATCCAAGTCCCATCCTTCTTCTGCACTAAAATGATTGGGCTCTCACAAGTCGATGAAACTAGTTAGATATGAACTTTCTACAGCATCTCCTGAATCTTCCTCTTGATTTCATCGTTCTCTAGAATAGAGCATCAATATATCAGTCCATTATGCATTAGCACACCTGCGGTCATATCGATGGGGTGCTTGACTTGATAGTACAGAGGCACCCCTATGGGTGAGGTGAAGATGTTCCCATACTTGTCCACGACTTTGTACATTTTTTGTTGTTGTGTGAAGGATCCCTGTCTGGAGGTCATGGCCATAGTCTACTTCTTGCCCTGGGGGCAGATCACCAGGAAAGAAAATTTCCCAATTTTGGAAATGAGCTTATTACATTGTTTTATAGTAGCCAAAGAGATAGTCGCAGGCGGTGGTACCTCTGGTATCTTATACAAATTATTGCCCAAAGTAAAAATAATAGCATGAGGCCAGGACTCATACACAGAATGTCACTTCCACAAGTATTTTTGGCCTAATAATACATCACAAACATCAAGAGGAGCAATGTCATATAATACCTCATACATGAAGGGCTTGATGCTGTAGGGAAGGCGACACTATTGGCTAATGTAGAGATACCATCCCTAGTGAAGCCACCCGATGGTGTACGGACGTGGGTGTGTTTTTGTTAGCAAGCCCAAATGCTTCACGACCTCTATTGAAATGAGGTTCTTTTAGCTCCCACTGTCAACAACGAAATATAGTGGGGAACGCTTTACCCACATCAGAGAGTGGAAGAGACGCTCCTCCTCCTCTAGAGCTTCTGGTTCCTCCTTTTGGATATTTGCAGTGGAAATGGTGGTGTTGGGCTCCAAAATAATAATCTGCTTCCCTTTTTCATTCCCCTTGGCAGGTTCTGATTTAGAGTTAGAGCATGCATACGATTCAAAAGCGCTCTTCTCGGCCACCAGTGACTGCTTGGCCTGACGCTCACTTATGTTGTGAGTGGAGCTCTTATGGAACTCACACCATTTTCCCGTGTCCTTCTTCGACTTTGTGGTGTTTCTATTTTCTTGAGGCTTTGGTAGGTTATCTTGGGCCACCATTCCTTGGATTTTTTCTTTTTCTGTGGTTTGGGGGCACCTGTCCCTTGATTTTGATTCGCAGATCCAAAGTATCGCTTATTCCGTTTGAATTTATACTCAATCTTGGTAGCATACTGGTATGTCGTACCAAGCGAGGAGATGTCGAGGAACTCCATTTACTCCTGAATTTTCCTATGCAGACAACTACGGTACTTCAACACTAAATATTTCTATGAATATTTGATACCCAACTTTGTGCGCAAGGTATGAAACATATTCGTCAGCATGTACATATTGATCCCTTTGCCTCCACAACATAGTCCATTGTATGTACTTGTCCTCATAGCTCCCCACGCAATAATATTGTTCCTTGATGGCATCTCGAAAATAATTCCAAGTTTTTACAACCGAGAATAGAGATGGTTCCCCCTCATCCTTTTTTTCACAGTAGGTTTCCCACCAGTCCTTGACATGGAGGGTAGCTTTAAGGAGAGAAGAAATAATCTTATCCCAGTCGGAAAAGTCATGAACTGAGAAATATCCTTCTAATAGATTCAACCATCTATCTACAGCATCTGCATATATTTGGCCCTAAAATATGGGAATTTCAAAGTTTACTTTTACCTTAAAAGGAGTTGCACCTCTAGAGTGGCTATTGGATGCAGATGTGTCGCCAATGGGTAGTCGTTGAAGGATATGGGAAAAGTTATCCATCATCAGGTTCCTTTGTTTTTCGAGGGCCTCCTCGAGAAATATTTTGATAAGATATCCTGCTCCCTCATTTTTATTTTCTTCCCCCATGGGCGGTCTTCAAGGTTTGTGAGGCTGATCTTACAAAGGTTCAGAAAGATCCAGCCCTAACTCCTTATACCCCGACCTCGTTGGGGACATGCAAAGAAGGATCGAGAAAGAGCAGATCCCTATGATACCACTAATCCAGATTTATGTAGGAATGCAAGTAAATACACATATAACCATAAATATAAAAATCCAGTAGAAATAACACTTCATTTCATTAATATAAAAGAAGTAAAATATGTTTATAGAAAGAATAGAAATAAACTAGCTAGGGTGCTGGTAGCTTATCTCTAAGAAGAGATGTGGTGGCTATAGGCCTCTAAAATCTATATTGCAATGAAGCTCGAAGGCCTATATATTATTTCAAAACAATGGAAAAACCCAAACATCCAAAAACCTAACCGTAGGAGATGAAACGCCAGAATATGGGCCCCGTCGGGGTAAATTGGTACATCAATTCCTTGAGGTTGTAACTTTGGCATACTATCCTCGTCTGAAGCACATGATACATCATTAAAAATATCTATATTAGGAATACAAATGCTGACCATGAGTGTATATTCTGGAATGGAGTCATATTCACGAGAAAACTGATGCCCAAAAAAAGTCGTTTATGGCCTCAAAACGGTTCCAGAATTTCAAGACCTGAAAAACTGCTAAAAATAGTAAACTTCGCTATTATTAAGGAAACCGAAAAACTGATAGAAACAATGGTAGGACCCCAAGTGGAATAGGCGGGTGGCCAAAAATATTCACATTGATCAATAGCCTTGGATGCAATACCCCATGCTAAACCAATAATATCAGTTTCAGGATATCGATGCATTTACCACTCATCTAGGAGTCATGCAGGTTAAGGATTTCTCGCAATAAAATAATAGTGAATCAAAGTGGAGAGTGTGGAAATCCCCAACACATTTACAACCCATGTCCCACTCTATATTTGGAGGCCCTAACCTTGATCCTCCGATAACATCCTATATTAAAAAATGGAGAACCTGACAAAATAAGATGTGGCCATCTTCTGAGAGGTATGTTTTCTCTCAAAGAAGTTTATTCTATTTTGTCTTCCTCTGTCGACATTTATCCTGATCCTTTAGGGAAAATAATCTCATATTTCAAGCAATGGTGTAATATTTCATTCTTTATCTGGTTGACTGGGCATGGAAAAATTCTTACGTGGGACAAAATTAGGAAAAACGACTTTAGTGGTCCTTCCCAGTGTCCTCTTTGTTGCAAGGAGGAGGAAAAAATAGACCATCTACTTAATTTTTTTCCATTGGAAAAGGATATCAGGGATTGATTTTCCATACTATTTGGGGTTATGGACCGATCGATAAGTAGTCTGAGAGAATCGATGGAGTTGTTGTGATAGATTATCCTTAATAATCCCATAGTGAATAGAGCATGGTGTGTATCACAGGGATTTGTGCTTTGGAAATAAATAAACGAAGATTTATGCCTCTGAAAGACCATAAGGACCAATCAGGTGTGGAAGATAATAAATTGTAACATCAAAGAATCCAAATAAATTTCTAGGTGGTCGGAGGAAGATTGGAAAGCTGAGGGTAAGGAGTTCGACATATTGAAGGACTTGGATATTAGCCCAAATTCTATTTCATTGGGACCTATTAGCCTACTCTCTATGAGGGGAAGCTCGCCAGATACCTTCCTTTGCTCCCTGTCAGGGTTTTTTAAGCTAAAATGTGGTGGAGCTTCCAACAGTAACCCGAGTCTAGTTGGCCTAGGTGGTTTAATTAACAATTATAAGTGGAAAGTTGTGAATTTTTTGCAGCCTCGTGTCATAATTCTACCAATAATGTTGCTAAATTCTTGGTGCTCGAGAAAGGGTTAAAAATTGTAGCTGAAATGGGATTTGAAAAATTGTAGGTCTCTCAGGATTCTCAAATTGAAATCTCTATGCTACAAAATTTTATTAATGTGTCCCCCAAAGACAAGGTGATCAAAAGTTGGAGACTTGAGCTTATCATAGAATACATCTACTCCTGGCTTCTCTCCTTTGATAATGTAGTCACGGAGCATGTGGATGACAAAGGTAATAAGGCGATTGATATGTTATAGAATTGGGAAAGTAATCACCAAGCTCAAGAACTTCTCACCTTTTAATTCACAAAATTCCCACCTTGATGAATTTAGCAGGATAGTGGCCTTGGAAGAGGCATCACCGATGGGGGTAACAAGAATAGAGGGAATCTGAATGTATGGTAAATGAATTCGAACATTTGGTTTTTGGTGTGGAGGATGTCCTCTCACCAAGTTACCAATACAGGGGGATTAAATGAGTGGCGTGAGAGATTCCCATCAGTTATTTTGGGAGTGGGAGTGGGAAAAGTACGTTGGTATATGGAGGTTGGTGATCTCCATGTTGGGTACGAAGCAGTGGAATTTTGGTCGTCTTTTGTGAGTCAGTTGAGATCAGGTGGTATTATTGACCTATCTAGCTGGTGCCCTGTCTAGGAATGGTGGCACTTCCATAATCAGCACCTCGCCCTCAGCCTTTGGGTCACATAATTGATAAGTATCCTTTCCTTTGTGTGACTTCCTACTTTTTTAGTGGTCTTAGTGCTTTGTATCTCTCTATCAGGTTGGCCTTCAAGACTTCTTATGCGTGGTTAGTCAATTATGCTCTTAGTTTTCTTCTGTGTTTGGAGGGGAGTTTGTTTACCCTATCAATTAGTTTTCTTCTGGGGTTCTGTCTTTTTTGAGAAGTTGTTTGGCTGCTCACGACCCACGTTTGGGTAATCAATTTTTTGGGTTGGCGGGGGGTTGGTTGTCTTAAGGATTTCCACGAAGTTAGTTATTTTGGGGATTCAGGAATTATGAGTCGATGGTTATCAATATTTCTATTTGTTTTGTGTCTTTGTTCCCTGGAACTCATTTTGTTAGGTTTTTTGGTGACCCTATGGTTTTCTTGGGGAGTTTCTTGTCATTAATTTCATAGGTTAGTTGGGTAGCTTCGCAGTTAGTTGCTACTCTTCACCCTGTTACAATGCACCCCATGCAACACAATTCTCTCTCTGCCCCCGTCAAAGAGAATTTAGGCCAGCTAGGGTGGGTTTCGTTCGCATTTACACGTGGCAATGATGTATAATGAGAATTTATTCTTTTTTGGGGCAAGTAGAACTTCTGACATCTTGGTTCATGCAGTTTTGGGGGCTCATGGTGTTAGGGGTGGCTCGAAGGTAGGTTCGGGTGGGCTAACATTCGGGATAGCGAAGCTAGGAAAAGTGAAGCACAAAGGTGGAATTGGAAGTCGAGGTAAGGTGAAACGACCTGCGCATGGGGAAACTACGAGTAGACAATGTTGTTTAGAGATTTGTCGAGATATGGTTCAGCCTATATTGGACCTCCTAGAAAATTTTAAGAACGCCCATCACTACACTTAACAAGCTTCATTATTTTCAATTTCATGTTTATGAGAGGGTCGTGGTGGTGTTGCCTAGTCAGAATCTGCTATCTGAGAAGGTGGAGAATTTGGAGTCATGGATGGATCATTTTGAGTAGCATGTCCAGTGTTCTTTCCGTCCCCCTCCTCCTACAGAGACTGCTTTGGATAATTCTTCTTCTATTACCTTTGATGAATAAGCATGGTCATAGTTGTTTTACTTGTTTTTTGTGTATCCCGATGCTTTTGACCTCCTAAGTTATGGACTATGTCTCTAGTTGTACTTTTGTTTCTCTAACATGTGCTACTAGTGGTAGTCAACAAACCTCGTTGGGATGAGGTTACCTGCATTTTTCTATCAATGTACTTATTTTCTTATGAATGAATATAACCTTGACTTATAATTTAAAAAAGAGAAAAACATGAGTTAATCATGGACCAAAGCGGGAGTTACAAAATATGCTAGTCTATCAGCCCATATAAAATTAATGGATATTTGCTTTCACATTAACTATTAACCCATGTATGTATATATAGACCTTGATAAAGTTTTGTTTTTCTTTTTTTAAATGAGCCCTTGATTAGAAACAAAGTCTCACACAATTTTCCTAGTTCTGATATCATTGGAAGGTAAGTGGCATATTACATAAAGAGTCCCATTATACTAAGAGAAAAATAAAAAAATAAAAAAATTAATAAATATTAGTTTGTGATGATGAGTTTATTATAAATTTTAGTATATATTTACTTTAATAAATACCACTTATAGTTACTAGTATACAAGAATATAGAAATCCAAAGGTCCAATAGAGTTGAAAAATTTCTCTCATACCATATGTAACAACCCACAATTACAATATACAACTAATTATATCAGCTATGTGATTAATAATCAACACAAAAATGATTTAACTAATTTGCATAGAAATTTCAAGAAAACATAGGTAGAGATGACTTACCTGTAGCGACGATATTCCTTACCTGTAATTTCAGAGTTGAACACTATTTCAATTCCTCTAACCACAAAAAATATTCTGGGATGAATCTCCACCAAACTTAGGCCCAACTGCACTTAAAATTTCTATAGCTGGCCACCCCTAAGCCCTCAATCAACATACTATTATGAGGGAATCCTTTCTCTCATAGCACTTTTCTCCCAACAGAATGGATGAAAGAATGGATGAATATTGTCCTGATCATTGTCCATTAAATAAAAAAAAAACTGGAAAGGGATCCGCATGCACACATTCCATGTGTCAACATGCCAACATTTATTTCTTTATCTTGATTTTTAGTTAATTCAATATTTCTCATAATTTAACTCTCCCTTTTTACTTTTTGTTAGCTTTAATTATTCTTACTATTATTATAGTTTACTTTTATATATATTTATTTATAACTTAAATTGATTATTTAATATTTTACTTATTTATTATTATTATATTCTCTTCATTATTTATTTACTATTGTTATCTTTTGTTTATTATTTACTAAGTATTTAATATTATTGAATTTCGTTTACTATTTACTATTATTATTTGTTTATTGTTTATTATTTATTTATTTATATTTTAGAATTATATTATTTTATTTATTTATTTATTTATTTATTTATTTTTATTTTTATTATTATTATTATTATTATTATTATTAGGGGGTATTACATTCTGGTTGATATGAAAACTCCATTTCAATGATTTATATGTAAGTTCAAAAAATCATTGATTACCTTTAATATTATTAAAAATATTAAAAATCACTCATCACCCTAATCAATTGTTAATAACAATATTAATTGTATATAAAAAAATTTGGTGATAATCACATCAAAGAATATATTGCCAACGTGTTTCAAACTAGCTAGTGTTGTTCATCATCAGGACAAGATCAATTAGTTATTATATAACAATATTAATTATCATATGAGATTAATATTAACAATTAAATGCATTGATATTAAGAAATGTAATGGTAAATGAAAATAATAAGAATAACACTGAAATTAAAATTACAAACAATATAATAAAAAATATCATTGAATACAATCTAAATAATTTTAAATTTTTGTAACAATTACTATTATTAACATATAAAATTTACATTATAATACTAGAACAACCATATTAATAAATGGATTAAGACTAAAACCTTAAGTGAATAATATTAAATCCAATGGATTATATTATAACACCAACGTACACAAACCCTAAGATAAATATTATAAACCCTAAAATAATCATGGTTGATCATGTGTTACTGTTGGGTCTCGTAATTGTCACATTTTCATCATGTTTATCCTCGCTATTCCTCACATTCCATCACCTCATTTAACCATTCATCATACCATTTCATGGGTTCACCTAATTATTTTCCAATTTATTTATTTTTAATATTATAAGAGAATTTATGATTAATTATTGAAAAATTAACATATTTCATTAATATCTCAAATGTGGAGGAGCTTTGTAATGTGTAGGATTATTTGAAGGATTATTCAAAAATAATCTTGAATATTTACTCCACCATTTCAAGAATTCGAAGGATAAGTGTTCAAGCTAATTCCAAGGAGAAGATCATGGATATTCTAAGGAGAAGATCATGGATATTTTGATAACATATCTCACCCAAGATTTGTGAGAGATGAGTGAGGATTTGAAGGTATCATATTTTTAAATTATAGGGATATTGATTGAGAGAAAAGTGGATTTGTAATTATGAGTTTCTTACCTTATTTTCAAAGAACTTATGTATAAAAGAGAGTGCTCTCTCTTCATTTTTATATGAAATATAATGGAAGGATATGTAGGAGATAAGAAGGATATGATAGATATGGTAGAGAGACGAATTAGATTGTAGAATAAGTTTTGGTTTTGTAATATTTCATTGTTTTTCTTCATCCTTAATATATGTTGACACATGGTTATTATTCACATGTTTTTTTTTTCTCTTATACAATTGCACATTTCCAATTTGTGATATGATGCAGTGGTAATGTTGTTGGACTATAATTTTTTAGGAAAGACGATCAGGTTCTCCTAAGTTAGGAGCCTCTTCTCTCGCTTTTGACATGTTAGGTCACTATATTACTAGTTTAGTCCCTTATTGTTATTAGTGTAGCCCCCTTATCATTATTGTTGTACCCCTGTAACCCAATATTGTTATTATTGTGCCCTTACATTGTTATTGTTAGGTCGGCTAGGATTATATTGTGGGCCCATGGACTCCTATATATAGAATGAGGTTTTGGTCATTTGTATCATCCAAGAATTGTTCATTTATGTAATGTATTAGAGGTTTCCCCATGGAAGTGGTTGATTTCTAGGGCGTTGATCCCTATATTCTTGTATTTTTGGAGCTGGTTTCATAACATTTGGTATCAGAGCTTTGGATTCTAGGATTTCTCTTCTCCAAACAAGTCATCGTGGAATTTTCACTATAATGTTTTTTCTACCAAGGTTCAGAAGCTAAAATGTTTAGAGTGCGAATCTGAAATCCTGAGGAACATTGTCGCAAAATTTCAGAGCTAGGTTCGCAATAATTTTGGAGATATGATCTGTGGAAGTTAGGGCTTTTTGCAAGCTCCTGAATTTAACCTAAATAGGTCATCGTGGAATTTTCGCTATAAATATTTTTCTACGATGTTTAAGAAGCTAAAATTTTCATAGAGAAAAGAAGAATTCCTGAAGAATGTCCTGTAAAAATTTCAGAGCTTGGTTCGTATGATTTTTAGAGATGTGATCTGTGGAAGTTAGGATTTTTTCAGGCTCCCAAATTTCATATCAAAGAGGTGACCATGGTAAAGACATCATAACTCTCTCTCTGAGCATCAGATTGTGGTTTTCTAAAAATAGGGTATAAGTACATAGACTTTGGTTTTCAGTAAATCAATTTCAGAGCCGAAGGAGGAAACAGTGACACGTGGCAAGTCATACAAGTTCGCTCTACTGAACCAGTGCATAATTAGGTCATCGTGGGATATTGGGCATAAATTTGCCTTAAAGAATCCAAATCAGGTGAGACCTATGGCATTCAAAATATGATTCATAGGGCTACTTCAGGGCCAAATTTCAGATATTGAAGATCTGACATCATAGAGATAATTTAGTTTCAATATCGAGCTCCTCAAAAGCAAGAAAAAGGTGTGTATTTTTTTGAATTACGTAAGTCTTGTTTGAAAAAAAAAATTAGTTCGAATTTATTCCAAGGGCATATTGAAGATTAGATATAAGTATTGGGTTCTAAAATTCCCCCTAAAAAGAATTCAACACCCATTAAACCTTCATAAGGCTCTACTATGACTCATGAAGACCAAGAACCACAACATCAGATATCAAAATTACAAGATCAAGTGCACCAAATTTTGCTATCGCAAAGAGAAACAAAAAATGAAATGGAAGTTTTGATGAAAGGCATGGAAACTAATATGGATGGTTTGAAGAAAGGCGTGGAAGCTAAGATGAATGGTTTGGAAGCTAATATGTAAATCATGGAAGTGGGCATGGAAGCTAAGATGGATGACATGGAATCTAAGATCGATTAAAAAATGGAAAACATGAAGAATTATATAAAATTAGACATCAAAGATTTGGCAAAGCTGATACAAGAAATGTTTCCTAATGGCGAAAAGATAGTAGAGGAAACTTATGATGAGAACAAAATAAATGTTAATCATGATTTCATAAACTCCAATGTTGGATGGAAGAAGCACCATATTCCAAAGATGGATATGAGGAAGTTTGATGGAAAGGATCCCGTAACATGGATACTACAGATGGAGCAATATTTTGATCTCAATAATGTGAAAAACACACACAATGTATGCATTGCAACTTTACATTTAGAAAAAAATACATTTGTATGGTATCGATGGTTTTTCTCCCATAAAAAAATTTTCACTTAGTCAATTTTTACGGAGGAAATGATAGCACATTATGAGGATACAAAAAGCAACGCCTTCTTTAGAAAATTGATAAATCTCAAACAAAAGGGTTTAGTGGCGGAGCACATTGAGGACTTCCAAAAATTGAATATAAGGGTAACTGATATTCCAGAGGAACATAGGATATATGTCTTTAGAGGGACTTTAAAGGATAACATCCAACATGAAGTTCACGTTTGGGAACCTGATTCATTGGAAAAGGCATTCAGGTTGGCAAGAAAAATTGAATGTAAAATTATGGCAACAAGGAAGCCTACCACTCACATATATAAAGATGGAAGTGTTGCTACTCCTAGACTTCCACAAACTACAAGGTTGAGACCACAAAAATTGGAAGAAAAAATAGCAAAAGGGCTTTGCTACAGTTGTCATAGAAAATACACTAAAGGTCATAAGTGTGCTAAGAAGAAATTATTTTACATAGATTGTGAAGAGGGAGAAGAAAATGAACAAGAATCTTCAAAAGAAGAGGATATACACTAGGAACCAACCCTAGAGGAGGAAGAAATGAGTCCGACTATATCGTGTAATGCATTGGCAGGAATTACCACTCCTAAAACTCTCAAGATAGAAGGACATATCAAGAAGAAAAAGGTAATAGTGTTGATTGATTCGGGTAGTACCCATAATTTTATTCATTGTAACGTAGCCAAGGAATTGAATTGTTTCCTATACCCAGCACCAGAATGTCAAGTGATGGTTACAAATGGAGGAACTATAAATTCTATGGAAAATGCCATAATATCAAGCTAACCATGGGGGAATATGTATTGAATAGTCCAATGCTTTTCATTCCTATGGGAGGTGCTAATGTTTTAGTAGGAGTACAATGGTTACAATCTTTGGCGATGGTAGCTTTTAATTTTCAAGAACTTTTCTTGAATTTTTTTTCAGAAGGAAAGGAAGTCGAATTACGGGGTATCACAGGGAAGCCGGGAAATATAATAATCTCTAATGTCATGAAAAATATTCTAAATAAATAAAAATGAGGCGTAATTGCACAATTATGCTCACTAGAAGTTCCAACATCAAAATCATCTATTTATGCATATCTCCAAAAAGTCTTGGACAATCATTCCAAGGTGTTTGAAACTCCCAAAGGATGCCCAACTATTCGTGATCATGATCATGCTATTCATTTGATTCTAGGAAGTGTTCCTCCAAACACCAGGCCTTATAGATATCCTTATGTCCAAAAGAGAAAAATTGAACGTATGATTGAAGAAATGTTAGAGGCTGGTATAATTCAGCCTAGTCAAATTTATTTCTGTGCTCCAATAGTATTGGTGCACAAGAAGGATGGATCATTGCACATGTGTCCAGATTATAGGGAGCTCAATAAGCTCACCATTAAATATAAATTTCCCATTCCTATGATTTATGAATTATTGGATGAATTACATGGAGCAATTTATTTTACCAGGTTGGATCTTCATTCAGGATATCAAAAAATTGGAATGAAGACTGAAGATATTCCATAAATAGCATTTCAAACTCATGAGGGTCACTATGAATTTTTGGTCATGCCTTTTGGCCTTACCAATTCACATTTTACATTTCAAGGGTTGACGAATTCCATTTTCAAACCCTTCCTTAGAAAATTTGTGCTAGTATTTTTTGATGATATACTAATCTACAGTAGGTCTTGGAAGGATCATGTTCAATATGTTGACAGGGTGCTCAAACTATTGTAGGAGAAAGAATTATATGCAAAATCATCCAAATATTTCTTTGGAGTACAAGAGGTATCTGGGTCATATTGTATCTCACGAGGGTGTTAAGGTAGACCCTAACAAAATTAAAGCCATTAAAGAATGGAAAGTCCCCACAACCATAAAGAAGTTGCAAAGATTTCTCAGTTTAACAGGGTATTATCGCAAGTTAGTTAAGAATTATGGGAGAATAGTAGCACCTCTAAAAACATTATTGAAGATGCATTTTCATGGACTCCTGAAGCAACAAAGGCCTTTGAACATCTTAAAGAGGAAATGTGCCTAGCACCAGTCTTAGCTACACCAGACTTCACAAAAACCTTTATTGTGGAATGTGATGCCTCAGGAAATGGAATTGGTGTTGTTTTAATGCAAGAAGGAAGACCCATTTCTTTTGAAATTCATCTAATCAAATGAAAGTATTTACATAAAGTTATTTATGAGAAGGAAATGTTAACAATACTACATGCACTAAAGAAATTTCGACCTTACGTAATGGGAAGACACTTGAAGGTAAAAACTGATAATGATAGTCTTGAACACTTTTTGGAACAAAGACTATCTTTAAAAGAGTAGAAAAAATGGGTCACAAAGAGGTTGGGTTATGACATTGAAATAATCTACAAAAAAGGGAAGCTAAATGTTGTTGCAGATGCACTGTCAAGAAAGAATGAAGAGGTGGAAGCATTTCTTTGTGCCATTTCTATTATCCAACCATATTGGATAACCAAAGCAAGGGATGAATGGAAGAGGGATGAAGAATTGTGGACACTCAATCAAACGTTACAGAAATATCCTAGTAGTTCTGATACATTTATTTGGAAAAATGATTCCTTATGGTACAAAGATCACTTATATATTTTTAAGAATTCCCAACTAAAACAAAATATTCTTTTGGAATTTCACACTTCTCCTTTAGGACACTCGAGATTTTTAAAAACTTACCACAGGGTGAAGAAATATTTTTTTTGGGATGGCGTTAACTATGATATTAAAAATTTTGTGGTGGAATGTTTGGTTTGCCAGCAAAATAAAGGTGAGACAATTAAGACCCCAGGTCTTCTACAACCTTTATCCATTCCAAGTCAATGTTGGGAGGAGATTTCAATGGATTTTATCAAAGGTTTACCTAAGTCCGAAGGAAAGAGTGCCATCATGGTGTTAGTTGATAGACTTACCAAGTATGCACACTTTTTTTCATTATCTCATCCATTTAAATCAAGTACAATTGCTACTACATTTATGGACACAATTCAAATGCTACATGGAAACCCAAAGGTTATTGTGAGCGACAGAGATCCCATTTTTACTGGAAATTTTTGGATGGAGTTATTTTCATGTTTGGGTACTCAATTAGCTCATAGCTCATCTTATCATCCTTAGTCCGATGGTCAAACTGAGATAGTGAATAAATGTTTCAAAGGATATATTTTTTGTTCTGTATCTGATAAACAAACACAATGGGTCAAGTGCTTACCTCTCGTTGAATAGTGGTATAACACTTCCTTCCATACTGCAGCAAAAATGACCCCATTTATGGCACTTTATGAATATCATCCATCGTCCATCACATCATCTTTAAGAGAAAATTATAAGGTTCAAGCAATGGAAGATCACATAGAGCATCAACAATAAGTTCTCCAACTCTTAAAGGATAACCTAAATTTGGCACAAAATCAAATGAAACAATAGACAGATCAACATCACATCAAGAGAAGTTTTGATGTAGGAGACTGGATATTTTTACTTCTACAACGATACAAACAAATGTCCCTCAAGAAAGCTAATAAGGATAATAAATTATCACCAAAGTACTATGGTCCTTACAAGGTGTTGCAAATAAATTGTACTATGCCATACAAATTGGAGTTTCCTGCTTCTTCGCGAGTGCATCCAGTTTTCCATGTTTCATGCTTAAATAAGGTTATAGGTGAAAATATTCCTGTTCAAACAATATTTCTAGAACTTGATGAGGAATTAAAAATCATATTGGAACCTGAAGCGGCCATGGAAACAAGAACTCGACAGCTACGAAATCGATCAATTTTCAGAGTATCTCATCAAGTGGAAGAACTTACCCATTGAAGATTCTACATGGGAGGATGAGAATTTTATACAAAAGCACCCAAAGCTACTCAAGCGTTGAGGAAAGCACTTTTTTGAAGGAGAGGGGCATGTTATGTCCCTATATTACTAGTTTAGTCCCTTATTTTTATTAGTGTAGGCCCCTTATTGTTATTGTTGTACCCCTGTAACCCTAATATTGTTATTATTGTGCCCTTACATTGTTATTATTAGGTCGGCTAGGATTATATTGTGGGACCATGTAGTCCTATATAAAGAAGCAGGTTTTGGTCATTTGTATCATCCAAGAACTGTTCATTTAATTAGTATATTGGAGTTTTCCCCCTCGAAGTGGTTGATTTCTAAGGCGTTGATATCTCTTTTCTTCTATTTTTGGAGCTGGTTTCATAACACTACACATCAGAAATTGCTGCTCTTTATCCTCTTTTATTAAGGAAAATAATCTAGGGAAGGAATACCAGGTTCTCCTAAGTTAGGAGCCTCTTCCATCGTTTACTACATCTTGAATCAGAGATGAAAACATTAGACTAGGCTAGTTTAACTTCAGTCGTGCATTTCCAGTGCATGTGCTTCGTAAGTCTACGAAACCCTCAGATTTATAATTTATGTTAGGGAAATTATGTGAAGATGATAGTTTCAGCCAACATTTTGGCGTCATTTTTGGGGAAGCACGATGGATTGAGGTATATGTCAATTTTTCCTACAAGTGTGAATTTCAATTTCTGCAAGCGTGTTTAATTTCTGCAAGAGAATTTGATTTCTGCAACTATGAAGAGTGATTGTTAGTGTTTTTCAAATGATTTAACAATGAGTATAAGTTTTGAACAACTCACTCAGATCCTAGCAGAACTTGGGATCTCCTCTTCCTATGAAAAGAAGATCTTGACAATTACGGAAAGCTTAACTACTCCTCCAAAAGAGAATGAATCTACATATGAAAAATTATGTACATTTGATGAAAAAAAATTAGTAAAGAAAGACATTAAGGAGGAAAATGAGGAGTGGAGGCATGATCTAAAGGAGGAAAATCGCGCCTACGAAAATCTTATTGAAGAATGGTTCAAAACGAGTATAAGGTTAGATCAGTCGTTTTGTTTCTATTTAGTTAAATCACAATCACAACAAGTAGGTCCAGTTTTTTTTGTACATTTCCATTTTTCATGTTCGAAATTGATAATGAATAGATTTTTATTATTGTTGTGTGCATGGTTACATTGGAAGTTTGATTACATGTAACTAGTTTTCAATATTCAATTTAAGTAGAGTAGGTAGGAAAAATGAATAGAAATTTTTTTTTTTTAGTTTTTTTAGTAACTATGCAAACTCTAAAAAATAATGTCTCGAATATTTTTCAAGAATATTTTTTTTTTAGATTTCCAAAATTATGGTTTTCAAATTTTCTAATTTCATTTTTTTAATTAGAAATAAAACAAATTTAAATTAAAAATATATATATAATAAAATCATTTAGATTTTATTTTCTTTTGAAATAAAACAAATGTTCTCTTAATATATATATATATATATATATATATATAAACAATTTTAGTTCTCCCATAAATGTCGATGAGTATGTTGTGGGGTTGGTGTCATGGAGGAATGAAGTACATGACAAGAATGGTAGTGGTTCATCTTGCATGAGACCTATATCATGATGTAGAAGCTACCAATTGTTTCCAAGTGGCAAGCGTGAAATTTGCATATTACCAGAGCGCCATTATAATTCATTGCCAGAGAGCCTGAAAGTTGTATAAGCTACTGACTTTCTTTCACCCAAATGGGTTCCATAGTTGGCAGCTGCAAATGATGTTATGAATGGTAATTGCATGCCATATCCTGGATTCGGAAGGGTCGCTTCTGATTTTATCGACCCGTAGGAATTTTTCAGTGAAATGTATTGAGGATGGAAATGGTACTATGAGGGTTAAGATGGTCATCTCGAAACGAGAACTGGAAGTTGTTCTTTCACATCATCGTATAGGGGAGAAATCACTACTGTTTCTCCAGGTTCAGCCTAAGGAGGCTAAAGAATATTATGGTGCCACAAGAATATGTAGCAGCGGGGGATGGAGACCATCGTTAGAGGGAATTCCAGAGCTCAGTTAATCTCGGTATCAAATCAGTGGCTGGTACACGAGTTCTTGTGTTTACACCAAATTTGAAGGGTTTTCAGGCTGCTAGAACCACTGGATGGAATTTTTATTGTTGGAAAGATGTGATGAAAATCAGGTGTACTAGGTTTTGAACACGGTGTCATGCAAGAACCATTGGGGTTGGATATCTCTAGACTTGAACTTGTTGCTACCGTCGCGAATGACGGTGCAATCTTGCAAATCTTGTTGTAAAGCGACAATTCTTAACTCCGGATAGAGAAAAACTACAGAGTTACAGAGAATAATTATGGACGCATACCTTGTCAATGGATGCCCCTCTCAGACGAATCCTAAGCTAGATGAACATCCCTTATACTGACTCCTCCTCAACAAGGATTTTTATCGATTTAAAAGACCACACATTGGATTATTTTTCAAATGTCTTAGGGAGATTGAATTTAAGCTTATCATCACAAATTTTGGCGATGGTTACAAGATTTAATCCATTATTTGAAATTACTCACCGGAGATCTCGATGGTATCGCATGCCATTTATATTTTATCGTCCAAGATTTATGTTTCATCTCCATTTGACTGATTAACAATCTGGTCCTACATTAGGTGATTTGTTCATCCATCAATGAAGGTTCACACCAAACAGTCCCCTCCATAGTCCAATCAAAGTTTTGGACGACTTTCAAAATGGTTCGTTCCGAGGTACAGGCAAAGAACAGGAACTTAAGATGTGACCACCGCGCCCACCTAGTCAATACGGTTGATGATCAACAAGTATGAATTCCTCCAGTGATTCTTAGAACTTATATGCAGCTCAATTCAATATAATATATTAAATCTTAGATGAATAAAAATCATCGAAAATGAATTTCATATTCTTTGAAGCTATGCTGTCATTGGGCATCATTTCAGGCGCTCTCTACGTGATCCAGCATTTTTTACACAAGGCTACATATGGCTGGTCCCTTGCCTTCGTATTGGCGGAAAGGTCTGACACATGGTTTAAAACTCAGATTTTGTTGTAGATCCCTCTTTATGAATGAATTCGATCTTCAAATAGGCGGTCAGGGCTCTCTGGATCGTCTAAAAGATTTATCTCAGGGCAACCACCGTAGATAGTTGGAATCTCACATTCTTCGTCTTGAAGTCCTGAGCGATTTCTCTGAGAAAAATCTCACGTTCCTTATAAACAATTTGGTTCCCTTCTCATGCTTTCGGATCTCATGGAGGCAAACAATACCTACGTAAGGCTTCATTACTTTGCTTGTCGCTGCTGCACTTTCCCTCATAGGGTTTGTTGCAAGCTTCCTCCTCATTGTATTTCCAGAGGTGGATCTATGTGTAGTCTGTGTCGCTCGAACCACCATTTTACTCATTTCACAGGCCTACTTATAAACCTCAAGATGTAATAGAAGGTGTTTTTGGAAAAGGTTTTCTTCCTTCTATTTTGAGAGGTCAGAGAAGCCATCGAGCTAAGAACCAAATTGCGGACAGAGAAAGAACGTGTTTCACAAGGTTTTTATTGGTAGTGATCCAAGAGATCAAGGCTTCATTCTCATAAATAATAAAGTAAGGTTGTCGAAGCAGCAGTTAAAAAAAATGGCTTATCAGCAGACGATGGAATACACTTGATAGATATCTTTGAAGGGCTTATCATTTGAAGACACCTAGAAAGCCAATCTACGTTTCTTATATGCCTCATAATATCCATTCTAAGGAATACATGACATGGAGATCATTTGTGGATGACTTTGAGGACATCTACTATTGTGGGATGAATTATAAAGAGAGAGGCTCCGGCATTTGGAATGCTGCACATAATTTATTATATCAAGGTAGAAAACATCTTGAACAGATTGCAGATAGAATAGAAATGTGTTTTGGTCTCCCACAACTTGTACAACCACTTGAAGAAGCATAAGATCATAATTTTGTAGCTGACACTTATGCACATCTCATCCATCCTCATCGGTAATCCATATTCATCAGTAAGTTAATGTTTGTCATTTTCTAACTTTTTATCATATTATTCCTTAAAAATATAGAGTTATAATCTTTTGAAAAAAAGCACTTCCTTTCCTCACTTCATAAAAATTTCCACACATTCATTTATATAAAATTCATAAAACCAACATACTTTTTCCCAAAAGCTATATAATATCACATTATGAACCATCCAAATGGCTTTTCAAATGTTTTTTTAAATTGAATGGTTGTCACACAACGACTAACCTTCTTGCAATCGAATAAAAACACTTTGTAAAAATATCGAGTTATCAAATGATTAGATTCCATGAGGAGATGCAATAATTTTAGTTGAGGGTAATAAAAGTATGTTGGTCATTAGAATTATCATTAATTTCTCACTTCATTTACACTCATCCTTCCATAATATCACTTCCACTTTACCTCCATTTCACTACATTAACCTTACCATTATGTTTTTCCATTTTTTTATTATTAATTTCTAGTGATTTTAAGTGAATTTGTCGTCAAAATTTAGAATGCATATACTAATACCTTACAAGTGAAATGATATTGGTGCTATGTGTAGGTCAAAGAGAAGCTTATGCGAAAAAAAAAGGCCTCAGCATTGTGATACGACACCCTTTTCATCCTCGATTGGTGTAACTTCGAAAAATAATAAAAAATGGACATTTCATAAATTCTTGAAAATTAGCTAATTTGTTTTGAGTCACTTCATATAGGAATCGTCGATGGAATTAGCACACAAAGGTGACAAGTAAGATGTTTTTTTTTTAACATTGTTGCATTTTATGTTTTTCAAAGCTCTCACTATTTTTTTTTAATGCAGGAATAGTGTGAAGTTTTTTTCATGTTCGAAGATGATCCAATGCAGAAGTTATTTAAAAAAAATTACAATAAAACATACAAAACTGAAAGCTGGGAGGAGCTAAAATTTTCATCGCACATGGCTATCACACAAAATTTTTTGAAAAAAAATCCATTGTGCCATGCCATGTTCATTTACCCTTCTCCTTCTATGCTTACCAACCATCCATATCGAAGCCCACTTTCATTATGACTTCACACATACATACATTTTATAGATGCATACATTCTTTCATCATTTCCAGTTCATCTTTCACCTCATAAATAAAACCAAACATCTCATTTTTCATGACTAAATTTCCTTTCTATGATTTTCCTAAAACTTGTTTCTAATGCAACCATTTTCATCTATAGTCCTATTAATCATTTTGTACAAAATTGTGTTGGCTGATGTGGGGTTCATTAAGGCCCTCCTTTCAACAAGTCTCAACCCATCGACCTCAGCACCTTATCTGTGATAGAGAATAGAGTCATCAGTAGTACCTTGAGGCTTATATTCCCTAATGACAAGTTCTCTCACCAAAAGTCATGGGAATACACCAATTTCCCTTGATCGTTAGATCATTCAAGTGGCTCTACATCAGATCATTTATTCGCACTTTGCATGATGTACTTGGGTACCTTGGCACTCATTGACATCAATGGTAAGTTTTTCTCGCATTGGTTAACATCATCCATTAATGGTCGATAATCCAATGACTTGTTTTCATGCTTGACATCGACACATCCATTCGTATGACTAGAATTGTACCATCAGGTTATGTAGCAGGAGAAGACTATATGTTTTTCTTCACTCAATTTGCAACAACATTCCTTTAGCCATGCGAGAGTATGACAGTTCCACTTTTAGACATCATCTTCAGATTCATACAACCAAGAAGCAGCTCAAATTCCTTCACTTCATCCAACAGCATGATATTCACATGATCCAATGCCATGATACTTTCTTGATCCTGCAGCATGATATTTTTCTGATCGAGTAGCATGATATTTTTCTGATCCAGCACCAACAACAGCTACATTGATATTTCATATTACATCAACTGTTTGGGTAAGTTAAGGTATGTTATTTTCTAATTTTTAATCAAACAATTTCTTAAATGTTGAAAATAAATTATCTTGGAAAATTCCCTAACCATGTTACATCATCTTTCACCTTTTCATAAACATAACACATCTTCAGTTTGGGGGGGGGGGGGGGGGGGGGTATTCATTACTATTAAATTCCATTCATCACCTCATGTATTATCGACCAACATGACTCTTCCAAACTACACTTCATTGGAGTTGATTCAAATACATTGATACCTATTTTGGCATGATTAAAAATATGAGAAAAGGTTTTCTTATGCATATTAATGACTTATCATTTCTAGTACATGACTTATAATTTTTAGTACATGTGTTACAAAAGATAATAAAGACAAGAAATGAATGTTGTTAACACAAGAACCAACATTTGTTATATTCATGGTTTTTAAAAAAAGAAACAACCATAGAAAACATCAGTTGCAGTACATGTATTTTACATCCTTGAATGATACATTGTTGAAACCATAATCATGCAAGGAAAAAAGTTTTTAATCCATGCAAGGTTGCATGAGGACATGAAACAAGTTCGGATGGTGGTATGTTGGGTCTCATAATTGTCTCATTTTAATCATATTTATCCTCGCCATTCCTCACATTCCATAACCTCATTTAACCATTCATCATACCATTTCATGGGTACACCTCATTATTTTCCAATTTATTTCTTTTTAATATTATAAGAGAATTTATGATTAATTATTGGAAAATTAACATATTTCATTAATATATCAAATGTGGATGAGCTTTGTAATGTGTAGGATTATTTTAAGGATTATTCAAAAATATTCTTGAATATTTCCTCCACCATTTCAAGAATGCAAAGGATAATTGTTCAAGCTTATTCCAAGGAGAATATCATGGATATTCCAAGGATAAGATCATGGAGATTTGGATAACATATCTCACCCAATATTTGTGAGAGATGAATGAGGATTTGAAGGGGTCATATTTTGTACTTATAAGGGTATTGGTTGAGAGAAAAGTGGATTTGTAATTATGATTTTCTTATCTTGTTTTCAAAGCACTAATTTATAAAAGAGAGTTCTCTCTCTTCATTTTGATATGAAATATAATGGAAGGATATGTAGGAGATAAGAAATATATGATAGATATGATAGAGAGAAGAATTAGAGTCTAGAATAATTTCTGGTTTTGTAATCTTTCATTGTTTTTCTTCATCATTAATATATGTTGACAGAGGGTTATTCTTCACATGTTGTTTTTATCTTATACAATTGCACATTTCCAATTTATGATATGATGTGCTAGAAATCATGTCGGAGTAGAATTTTTGAGGAAGGATGAGAAGGTTCTCCTAAGTTAGGAGCCTCTTCTCTCGCTTTATACACATTAGAAACTGTTGCTCTTTAGTCTCTTTTCTTAAGGACAATAATCTGGGGAAGGATGACCAAGTTCTCCTAAGTTAGGAGCCTCTTCTATCATTTACTACATCTTGAACCAGAGACGAAAGCATTATACTAGGCTAATTTAACTTTAGTCCTACATTTCCAGTGCATGTGCTTCGTAAGTCTACAAAACCCTCAGATTGATAATATATATTAGGGAAATTATGTGACGACGATAATTTTTCCCAAAAGATACCATGAATGATTTTCATATTGAAACAATCTTTGTCACAATGTGATGTTGAACCATGGTGTTCCATGGTCCACCGTGATTGATTTTCATATGGAGACAATGTTTGTCACAATATGATGTTGGACCATGGTTGATTTTCATATTGAAAAAAAATTGTCGCATGTGGCATTCGGCCACGGTTGACCCAAGAACCCAAGGGATCTATATTAAACCTAGTAATTAAAATTATAAAAGCTATAAATAATATTATACCATAGGAATATGAACCCTTAGATTAATAACCCCAGGGGATTGATATTATAAACACAAGGGAATACTAAACCTAATGGAATAATACTAAAAACTCAATGGATTATAAACACAAAGGAATAAACCCAAGGTATATAAAACCTAACATAAATATCATAAACTCTAAAATAAACATGGTTGAACATGTTTGACCATGATTATAAACCGAAGGGATTTATATTAAAACCTAGGATTAATATTATAAATCTTATGAATAATATTATACCCTAGTTATATCAACCCTTAGATTAATTAGCCCAAGGGATTAATATTATGAAACGAAAAGATTAATTCTAAAACCCCAATGTATTATAAACGCAAGGAAATAATATTAAACCCAAGGGATTAATATTACATACCTAGGATCTATATAAACCCTAAGATAATTATTATAAACTCTAAAAGAAACATGGTTGATCGTGGTTGACCATGGTTCACTTTCATATTGAGAAAATATTTGTCACAATGCGATGTTGGATAGTGTGTTGACCATGGTTTAAAATTATTAATTTTCATATTGACGAAACCATGGTCAACCATGTTTATTTTAGCATTTATAGTATTTATCTTAGGGTTTGTATACATTGGGTTTATAATATTAATTCCTTTAGTTTAATATTTAATTACTTTATGTTTATAAGTATTAGTCCCTTGAGTTTATCATTTTATTAAGTGTATAATATCAATATGTTGGGTCTATTAATCTAAGGGTTCATATCCCTAGGGTATAATATTTTTTTTTGTAAGTTGGGCTATTTTATTAATTCGAAAACATAAAGTTACATATGATAAAGGCTGGGTTGGCAAGCTGCGTTTACTCGATCCCAGCCTTTGTTACACGATTTTTGGGCTGCCTCAGGGGAGGAAACCAGCCTAAACAAAAATTAAAACAAAGATTTACATTATGCATCACAATGCTGACATATCTAATAAACACAAAGTAAACCGTGGTAGAAAGGCACTGATGGAGAGCATGACAAAAAACATAGGAGAATTGTGCAGTTGCGCAAGCTTCACTTTTCATCTTCATCATCACTGTTGGGGGCCTTCTCCTCAATGGTGCAAGAAAGAGCTTATGCAGCAGATTCCTCCGCATCTGGCACTATACGCCTGGGATTGCAGACTGGTGCATAAAGGATGGGGGAGTCTGGATCATCTCCATTGGGAACACGCGTCCAAATGCCATCAGATTTCATCACCCAGATGTCCATATCCTCATCTTCCTTCTCCTGAACCAATAGTGGGTAATTTTTACAGTGTTAGCGTTGTGTCTGGGGGGAGATGGTGGACTTCCTTGGACCGCGTCTTCCTCTTTGTAAATCATGTCTAGAGGCTTCTGCATGCTGCTCGGGATAAGGACTCTGACGCACAAAATTTTTAGAAGAGTAGCCTTCCATCGACTCGAGAGGATTGTCCTCACCAAAATGATAATGGCCAGGGAGAGCTCCTCTCTATCCTCCTCAGATAGTTCATTGGCAAAGTCTTGGAGCCATTGCGCACTAAGTTAGGGGGGAAATTTAGGAAAAAGGTATCACAAAAGGGTGAGTAGTGTTGGGGCTCAGGGGGAAGGAAGATCTGGGGGGAAGATGCTCAGGAAGGGGTGCAGCAACCCAAAGGATACTGGGCAACACTATGCTGAGAGTAGAGCTTCGTAACACTACGCTAAGAGTAAAGCTTCACATCCTTTTGAAGTCAGGGAGAAGCCAGAGCATAGTTAGGGAGGCGAAAGGCCAAGACAATATACTAAGTATTGAAAGGGGCTAAGAGATCATGTTTTTAAAGGGACGAGGATGTGTGCGATGAGGATAGAAATGAGTAGGATTGACACGCATCTGCGTGCTATGATTGAGAACCTGAGCAGGCTTGATGGAAAGGCGATGGCTCCAATACAGGTTAATCATGATGGTAATTAATGGTGACGGATGCAAGGTGATGCTCAGGACATGGCGACATAGTTCCCATCCTCTCGTCATCATTTCTGATTCTATTAGTCTTGTGCGAATGGGTAATGGTATGAAAATCCGCAGAAGATGAGGCTCTGCGAAGGAGATCTCCATTTCCTGGTGAGTGTGGGATGTTATTGTCAAGCGTGTCAATTCTGTCACCTACATCTTGGGGGTGCCAATCCTTCTGAATAAGAGTGAGGTACTTTGGTCTGAGAGATTCCTCCTCAACCTATGTAAGGGTGGAGTGATGTAGCTCACAGTTTCTTTCCACCCCTTTATTCATGAGAAGATCTGCAATAGAGTTGGATTTCCTGCGAACGTTACCAAAAGTGATGGCTATGTGGTTGTGAATCAGTAGTTCCAACATCTTGAGATTATGGGAAAGTCTCCTGCTGTTGGAAACTTTTGAGGAAGCCATGCCTTCGAGGATTCTTCTAGCAACCATAGTTATGATTTGCGAATCTCCCTCCATTTCCAGATGGAAGTAGTGAAATTTGAAGGAAATTTGTGTACCGTGTATTAGCCCTTCCAGCTCTGCCGAATTATTACTGTCCCAACCTATGTTCCCGTAATAAATTTTAAGAGGATCTCCTTGAGAGTTCCTGACAATGCCTTTGAAACCTGCATTACCAAGGTTTCCTTTGGAGACTCCATCAAAATTGAATTTGAAGAAGCCATTAGAGGGGGGAGACCATTTTTCTGGAGCAGGGGTTCTACCAGCACTTCTAGGATTGATGTCCATGGGGATGTTTAGACCCATTTGCCAGTTGTTCCATTTGTGGCATTTCACTGCAGAGGTGGGAAGATCCTCCTGAATCTAGGCATCTAAGGCCAGAGTTTCAGAGAGTTTTTTGTGGATCCCGTCACAGAGCTGATCAGGAGTGGAAGCCTTCCCCTTGAAGATGCGGTTGTTTCATTCCTTCCAGATGTTCCAAATGAGGATGCCCAGAATGATCTACCATAATATATTCAGGAGGGTGTTGGTATAAAGTTTGTACTTCCAGTTGTTGATGGTGTTAATGATGTTTCCCCTAGTGCGGTTGGAACATCGACATAAGACAACTATTTTGTCCCACAAGAACTTGGTAGTAGGGCATTGGTCCAATAGGTGGTCGATGGTCTCCAAGTTATCCTGATGTAAAGGGAATATAGAGGGCCCTACAAACCCCCTCTTAAAAATATTCTCCCATGTGAGTATGCATTTTTTACTGAGAAGACAAAGGAATGTAGCTATTTTAGGCCACAGATTGGCCTTCCATATTTTTTTCCATATGAGGTCTGCTGGGACCGGGGTTCTGCTGATGAAGAATGTTGTAAGCTTCCTTGGTTGAGTAATTTATATTGTGCATATGACTCGAGCGGAGGATGTCAAGTCCTATTTTTACTCTAATTTTTATTTTTTTACTAAGCTCCTCTGAAATTTCTGTGTGGCTTTCATCGTTCTAGTTATCATGCAATCTTCTCGTATGTAGCCATTGTTTGTAGCCTTGGGAGGTGTCATCCGTCCATAAGTCTTGAGCCTTCTATCTTTTCCATCCTTGGAGCACTGCACTCCATAGAGCTCTATGGAAGATGGAGGAGAGGCTTGGCATATGTTTCAAGGAGTCCTCCCATAATCTGGCATGGTTACCACTTCGCAGCTCCCAAAAGCTGTGATTTTGGATCATCCGTTTTTTATTGCTTGCTTCTTAACATATTTGGGATCCAGCTAGATCTAATTTATACCTTATGAGATGTTCCTTTGGCCAATAAGGTGCATACTTAGCTGCCCATAGGTTGGCCCATGGAATTTTGGGGTTGGAGACCCATTTCCTCTAGATGTTGACTCCCATTATGGCATTGTTGTGCTCACGATCACACAGTCCTAGTCCTCCCTGACTTTTATGGTTGTAGACATCATTCCAATTAACTAAGGCCCATTTTTTTTTTCCTTTGGTTCCTTCCCATAAAAAATATTGTTGCAAGTTGCGCATTTCTTTGAGGACCCATTTGGGAGCTGCAAGCATTGAGAAGAGATAAATGGGCAGGGATTGTAGAATAAATTTAATGAGGACAAGACAACTAGAAATGTTGAGGGTGCGGTGGGTCCAGTTGGATAGTCGAGTTTCCATTTTGTCCAGCAGAGCTCTCCAGGAGGAGTGATTGATGGCCGAGTCATTCAGTGGAGCTCCTAGGTATTTGGAGGGTAAATATGCAATGGAGAATCCAAGGATGTGGGTGATGGTGCACTGGGTTAGAGGGGGAGTATGAAAGAAGAGTATCTACAATTTGTCAAGGTTAAACTCTATGCTGGAGGCTTCAGAGAAGGACTAAAGAATGGATTTGAGGGTCCGGGATTCCTGGACCGAGGGGTAACCCATAATCAAGTTACCATCCAAAAATTTCTAGTGAGAGGAGGGAGGGAGGTTGTGGAGGGGTAAACCAAGCAGGGCGCCAGTCTCGATGGAGCTCTTGAGAAGGTGACCTAGTCCTTCTGCCATGATGATGAAGATAAAGGGAGAGAGAGTGTCCCCTTGTCTTATGCCTCTTGAAGGGTTGAAGGTGGCAAAGGGCATGCCATTGACCAGAATCGAGAGAAAGGGAGAGGTTATGAGACTCATGATCCATATAACGTAGGTTTCACTGAAGTCAAAGGCTAAAAGGAATTTTTTGATGTAGTCCCAATTGAGTTTATCAAAAGCTTTGGATAAGTCAATTTTAAGAAGCATGCCAGGTTTTTTTTTGGTTTTGAGGGATTCGATGACTTCATGGGTTAGGATGATGCCATCAAGAATCTGCCTACCTTCCACATAACATGTTTTCTCCGGGGAGATGATGAGGGGAAGGAGATTATTTAGCATGTTAGCTATAACTTGGGAGATATTTTTGTAAATGACATTGCAGAGAGCTATAGGTTTGTACTTACTTGGTGAGGCTGCTCTGTTTGCTTTTGGAACCAAGGTGATGAAGGTGGCATTTAGTGAAGGTAGAAGCCAATGGGTGGAATGTGATTCCTCCACAACATCCCAAACTTCATTTTGGATGGTCTCCCAGAAGAAATGGAATAATTTGGTGTTAAATCCATTGGGACATGGAGCTTTTCCTGCCTTCAGCTAGAATACTACCTATTCCACCTCAGAAAGAGAGGTAGCTGCAAGCAGCATCCTGTTATGTTCATCCATTATCATCTTGGGGATATGTTGAGTAATTTCCCCAATGGCCTCATTCCACTGGTGGTTGGGTTCCTGAAGGATTTCCCTGAAATGATTGCGTAGCTCGTCAGTGATGGCTGCTTGCAATTCCTGCCTTTCCCCCATTTGGTTCTTGAGGATTGTAATTATGTTGTGCATCCTGTGCTGAATGGTAGAGTGGTGGAATAATTTTTTATTTCTTTCTCCCTTTTTTCAGCCAGTTGATTCTTGATTTTTGTCTCTAGAGGGATTCTTCTTGGTTCTGTATTTCTTCCAGCTAAATATTTAGGGATTTCTCCTAATGATCTGACTCATCTGAATGCCCCTCTTGGATAATTTTCTGTTGCAGTTTCTTCATTTTTTCGTCCTAATCTTTCTGTTCTGCGAATATGTTGCCAAAGTTTATTTTGTTCCAGACTTTCATTTCGACTTTTAGTAGTTTCAGTTTTTTCTGGAACTGGATCATTTTGGTTCCTTGAGGAGGTGCTAAGGAGGACCACCATTTGGAAACCATTTCCTTGAACCCCGGGTGCCTGAACCAACAATGTTCGAAGCGAAAAGGATTAGGTGCATTCTTACCTCTTTGGAGCCATTGAAGTTTTATCGGCCAATGATCAGATCCTGCCGCCGGGATGATGGTGGCATCTATGTTACCTCTGAGTCAAATGAGATCTTTAGTAATGAGGAGTCTATAAAATCTTGAAGCTATCCGATGGGCACCTCCTCTTTTTTTGTTCCACGTGAAGATTCCATTGGAGGTGTGTAGATCTATGACGTTATTACTCTGGATGAATTTTTTTAATTCGTTACTATCTAATTCCAGATGCATCCTTCCGCCTTTCTTTTCCTGAATATTTGTTATCATTTTGAAGTCTCCTCCCAAGAGCCAGAGAGGGAGGGATCGTTTTTTGTTGATTTCCTCTAGGTTTTCCAAGAGCACCAATTTTTGTTGAGCATTTTGTGGAGAGTAGACATTTGTGAGCCAGCCATGGATGCCCGTGCCAATCAGGTGAAATTTTTCCTGAATTAACTTTTTGTTAGCATGAAAGTTATCTAAGGAGATGATTTGGGGGTTCCAAATGATTGCAGGCCTCTAGATGCCCTGTTTGCATCAACCGCTATTGTATTGCTACCTTCCACATATTTTTGAAGATGGTATCCAAAGTAGAGCTAGAACATTTGGTTTCTTGCATGTAGAATATTGTCGAATGTTCCTCAGTAATAATTTCCTTTATGATCATGTGCTTCGTGGGGTTGTTGAGCCCTCTAATTTTCCAAGATATGAGCTTCATGGGATATGATTGGAGGTGAGGGTGTAGAATCTAGTTAACTTGGGGAATCATCCAAAATCCACAATTTCTTTCCCAATTTCTATGGTTTTTTGCAAGGTTGTTTTCCTTCCCCTTTTGTGGGAGTCTTTCATGAATTAATTTGTGTTGATGAGCGTGCCCCCCTGGATACACAAGGGGGGGAGTTGCTGTGCTCTGGCGAGGATTTCCTCTATTTTCTGGATTTGTTGCTCCGGAATTGATATGTATTCCTTATTTTTGCAGGCTTCCTCTAACTCGATGAGATACACGACTTCCATATTTATGCTTTCTGGTTCTTCCTCCATCGCTTCTAGGATGGATTCCATGATCTGTTCTTTGCCCTTTATCATGTTGTTTTCCCGTGCGGCGTTTGCAATAGGTGGTTTCAAGAAGGTCTCAAGGGGGGGCTTGTCCTATTGAGCCTTAGAGAACTGGGCCTGCACCATGGAGTACTCCCAGCTTCGATGACTGGTTCGAGTTCGTTTTCATTTAGCTTATTAGGGCTGCGAAGCAATTGCTAATCATAGGTCCTTTTTTATTTTGCTGAGGCATAGCTCTCCTATTGTGTCATTTTTTTCTTGCTACCTTCATGAATCCTTCCGCTTCTGGTTCTTTGGATTCCTTTTCAGCTGTAGCTTTCCTGTTTAGGGGACAATCTCTAAAGATATGCACATGTTGGTGACACTTTCTGCATCTAAAAGGAATGTTCTCATAATCTACAGTTTTTGTCCATTGAAAATATTCATGCATTAGACTTACCTCGCTTGGTAGCGGTTCGGCTAGGTTCATGTAGATGCATATGCAAGCATAGGATGTGTAGCGGTTGATCTTGGTCTCCTTTGCAATCTTGACAAACTCTCCTAAGGCATTGCTAATGTCTCTGAGGGTCACCTCATCCCAATAGTCTTAGGGAAGAGAGTTGCACCGGATCCAGACTGATGCCCAAGTGAGATCCTGTTTATCTGGGTTGAAATGCTCAGTCCAGGGTTTAAGGTATAGACCTATAGTGTTGAAGAAATAGGGACCCCCATCCATTATTCTATCTTTGTCTTCAGAACAGGTGAAGAGTATATTGAAGAAGCCTTTAGCGCACAACTATAGGCCAATATGGAATTTGGGTTTCCATTTCGAGGTTATCCATCCTCTCAACACTTTTTCCATTGGCCAGAAGCCCATGAACTCTCCTATCAATGCGTGATCTTTCATGAATTGGATTATGCCATTGATGCGATGTGTTGGGAGCTCTATCACTGTTTTCTTGGAGTTCTTTGGTATGCATGTTGTCGATTTAGTGTTCGTTGCTATTGCTGCTTGTGTATTTGTCGTCTACGTTATGGATTTAGCCCCTATAGTTTATTGAGATGGGCCAGAGTTGTGCTGATTGATAGTATCAACCCCTACCGCCACCCCTATGGGAGGTTGGCCTATGAGGGGGGAGCAGTCGTCTGCCCGCTGGAGTTGGTCATCGATGAGCCTGAAGCTATCCATGTGAGAAGTCATGGTCTATCAGTCTAGGGGAGGAGGTCTGTGTAGGGAAACCAACTCTAGAACCAGTAAACCCTAGTTCATGGAGGTTGGCCTCGTGCAGAGCTCTGCTAGGGTTTCCTATCTTTCTCCTTTCTATTCAATCTCGCCTAGGGTATAATATTATTCATAGGGTTTATAATATTAATATTTGGGTTTAATATAAATCCCTTGTGTTTATTTTAGGGTTTATACTATTCATCTTAGGGTTTATATACCTTTGGTTTATAATAATAATCCCTTGGGTTTAATATTGTTTAATTCGATTTATAATACCTTGGGGTTTTAAAATCAATCTAATGGTTTACAATATCAATTTATTGTGTTTATTAATCTAATTTCTCATATTCCTAGGCTATAATATTATTCATAGGGTTTATAATATTCATCCTATGGTTTAATGTAAATCCCATGGGTTTATAATGGTTGTAAATCATGGTCTAATGTCACATTGTGACAATGATTCTCTCAATATCAAAATCAACCAATGTCAACCATGATCAAACATGGTCTAACATCGCGTTGTGATAAATATTGTCTCAATATAAATATAATCCATGGTCCAATGTCACATTATGACAAATATTGTCTCAATATGAAAATCAATCATGGTCAACCATTTTCAACCATCATCAACCATGGTCAATCATGGTCAACCATGGTCCAATGTCACATTGTGAAAAAATTTGTCTCAATATGAAAATCAACCATGGCCATCCTTGGTCTAACATTGCATTGTGACAAAGATTGTCTCAATATTAAAATCAACCATTGGCCACAATTTTTATTTCATGGATTACAATATTTATCTTATATTTTATATACATAGTGTTTATAATATTAATCCCTTGGGTTTTTAATATTAATCCATTAGGTTTATGTTATCAATCTGATTCACTTATTAATCTAAGGGTTCATATTACTTGGGTATAAAATTATTCATAGTGTTCATAATATTAATCCTTGGGTTTAATATAAATCCCTTGTGTGTATAATCATGGTCAAGCATGTTCAAGCATGTTCCAATGTCACATTGTGACAAATATTTCTCAATATGAAAATCAATCATGCTAAATCATGGTCAACCATGGTCCAACATTGCAGTGTGACAACACTTGCCTCGATATGAAAATGGGCCATGCTCAGCCATATTTATTTTAGGGTTTATAATATTTATATTAGGGTTTATATGTTGGGTTTATAGTATAAATCCCTCGTGTTTAATATTATTCTCTTGCGTTTATAATACCCTAGGGTTTTATTATTAATCTCTTGCTTTTCTATTATGAATCTCTTAGCTTTATTAATCTATGGGTCCATATTCTTAGGTTATAATATTATTCATAAGGTTTATAATATTAATCCTAGGGTTTAATATAAGTCCCTTGGGTTTATATTCATGGTCAACCATGGTCCAATGTCACATTGTGACAAATATTGTCTCAATATGAAAATCAACCATGGTCAACCATGGTTGAACGTCGCATTGTGACAAATATTGTCTCAAAATGAAAATAAACCATGGTAAACCATCGTCAACCATCTTTATTTTAGGGTTTATTGTATGTACCTTAGTGTTTATATGCCTAGGGTTTATAATATTAATCCCTTGTATTTATTATTCCCTTGGGTCTATAATAGAGATCCTTTAGGTTTATTAATCTAATGGTTCATATTGTTAGGGTGTAATATTCTTCATAAGGTTTATAATATAATTCCTTGGGTTTATAATCATAGTCAATCATGGTCAACCATGGTCCAACGTTACGTTGTGACTAATATCTTTTCAAAATTAAAATCAACCATGGTCCAATGCCACATTATGAAAAATTTTGTCTCAATTGAAAATAAGGCATGTTCAACCATGGTTAACCATGGACCAACATCACATTGTGACATATTTTCTCAATATGAGAATGAACCATGGTCAACCACGGTCAACCATGGTTATTTTAGGGTTTCTAATATTTATCTTTAGGTTTATATACATTGGGTTTATAATATCAATCCCTTCTGTTTAATATTATTTCCTTTGGTTTATAATACCTTGGGGTATTAGAATTAATCCCTTGGTTTTGTAATATCAATCCCCTGGGTTTATTAATCTAAAGGTTCATATTCCTAAGAGATAATATTATTCATAGTGTTTATAATATTAATCCTAGAGTTTAATATAAAACAGTTGTATTTATAATCACGGTCAACCATGTTTATTTTAAGGTTTATAATTTTTATCTTAGGTTTTATATACCTTGAGTTTATAATATTTATCCCTTCGGTTGTTTATTCCCTTGAGTTTATAATATTTATCCCTTCGGTTGTTTATTCCCTTGAGTTTATAATATCAATCCCTTCAGATTATTAATCTAAGGGTTCATATTCCTAGAGTATAATATTATTGATAAATTTTATAATTTAAATATTGAAGTTTACTATAAATCATTGATTTATGATTCATAGTTTACTAAATTATTATTAATTTAACCCTATTATTAATATTACTATTATAAATTAAAAAAATATATATTTTTTTAAATAAATAGTAGTTATAATTAGTTATTATTAATTAAGTTATTAATGAATTATTATTTATGATATTATTAATTAATTAACTAATTAATAATATTGTATTACTATTGATATTATATTGTATTATTATTAATGATATTACATTTAAATCAACTACTGATATTAAATAAACTAATTTAACTAATAATGTTTAAATAATAATTATTAATAATCATGATATTAAATAATCATTATTAATTAAAATAAATAAATAAATAGAATAAAATTTATTTTCCTAACAATTAGTTTTGACATCTCTGCCATATAAACCTTTCCATGGATTGATTTTTTCACTTTCATCATGAGGATGAATCACATTAGTTGGTTCAAAATGTCAATTCTAAAGTAATAATATGATTAATCCAAAAGGCAATCTCATAATGAAAATGGATCACAAAAATCTAAAATCAAGCAATAATATAGATTATTAATTATAGTAATATTAATTGATAATAATTATAATAATATTAATTAATTAATTAATAGTAGCAATAATTATTTTAAAATGATTACAATAATAATTAACATATTTAATATTTAATATGATCAATAGTATTTAATATAGATTTATAATTATTAATAATTATAGTAATAATAATAACTTTGTTATAATAGTTATTTAATTATTATTATTATAATATATTTATCAATATGAATATGATTATTGTGATTACTATTAAATTTTTACGATGTTTATTAGTACTTATTAAATCTTTATGATGTCTATTGGTATTTTTCAACCATATTTAGTAATGTTAATATCAATGCAGTTTATGGGACCTTAAGAAAAGAGAAAAAATCTAAGTTTGATTCTTCAAAATATTGTTTCTATGGTCAAAGAGAAGGGAAATAAGTGCTACGAGATCACTATAGGTGGGTTGGCTTAATAAGTCAAGAAGACTAGAAGTGTGGCAGATGGTAGGGAATTGAGAGCGAATGTGATTAAGAGTAGGGTAGTCTAAAAAGAAGTGTTTTTCATCTTCCACCTACTTAGAATCGCAAATCTGACAGATTCTATCGTTCGAAGGGGTGTTGGGAATAGACCACCGCCCGGTCTCACTCCGAAACTCATGGGTATTAGTTCATACCTTAGCGATGTTCATTTTTTTCTTATTGCTAGACAGCAGAGAGACATAATTCTGATTATCAAGGGTGGGGTTGATCACTTCCTTATAGTATCTTAGCTTCCTTCTACACTCCAGCTCCTGATCCTCCCACAACTTGTCTTTAAAATTGGAGGTAATAGTATTTTTGATATTATCTTTGCTTCCCATACCGAGGTCCTCCTTAATTCCCCAACGATTGAGCGAGGACTAGGCATCCTTATGCCACCCACACTTGAGATGAAGGTGACGGTTTTGACTACAGTTAGAAGCAATTTTAGGGAGCCTTTTTGATTCCATGTTTTCAAGCTTCTTCTTATACATCAGATATCTAAACATAGTTGTGCTTTCAATGGGGAACAAACCATATTCGATCAAGAGGATAGGATCGGGAGTATTCCCTTGATTTTAAGGTTGTAGGTTATGAATTGATTTTGAATCATCTCAATCTTCCTCCATGACTTTCTGGATATACTGCAACCCCAAACTTCACATCCGTATAAAAAAACGGGGGTGACGAGGGTCTCAAAGAAGAACTTCTTTTTACTCTAAATGTAAAGATCTACGGACTTACAATTATTTTCAAGCTCATAATAAGCTTTCGAGCCCCCAATAATCATTTTCTCAATGTTATAATTCCACTTGAGATGATTAGATAAATAATGTGATTGTACATATAAACTACATTTATTAATAAGTTATCCTAATTAGTATATATATAATAATGATTATTCTTCTCTAAAAATATTATTTCAACCCTTTCTTTTAAATTAATTATTAATTATAATAATGTTGTTAGGAAAATCATTTACACTAATTATAAATACCACATAATTATAAATACCACATAAGTATATATATATATATATAACCACTTCTTCTCTAAGGATATTGTTTCCATGTTAGATTGGTTTTGGTTAAAAAAGAAATGACAAAATTGTGAAACAAACAGTTTCTCGATAATACAACGAAGGCATTTACAAATATATAACTCTTGAAAACTTATTAGAACCATATCTGCATTTGGATATTATTATTATTATTATAGTATAAAAGTTGGAAAGAATTTATGAAGTATCAAAAGTTTTGGGGAGATCACAGTTCAAAGTATGCGAATAAAATGATCTAGCCAAAGTTCAGAGTGGTTAGATCAGAGATCAGAGTGGTTGGTTTTCGTTCTTTAGCACAAGCATAATAAGGAAAGGTTAATGTATTATGAGATATGAATTGCAAAATGACCCTACCATACTGCACACCAAAACAGATTCTATGTCCACAGCCAACGCCGGAGGTAGCGGCCCTTCCTCTTAAAAAAAACGTAGGCGTGTCGGGATAGAGTACGTATAATTTCTTCAAACACAAAAATGGCATAGTCGTCCACATACCTGCAACGTACAGGAGCATAGTCCTCGTACCTAAGACAGGAGCATCTACGGAGTCAGCAACGTACCTTCTACGTAATTGCTATCATCTGGTGGAAACAATTTTATGCCCTATAACGCTATATTTATTTATTAACTAATATTTTATATTTTTTCTGTTTGTACCCCAAAGAAATTGAGCAGCTAATTTGTAAATGGCGTTTATGGTTTGTTTTTCTCTCAGTCAAGCAAGTCCCAAACAGGGAGATTTGAATTTATGAATTTCTTAGTTTTAGAAATTTCACATTAGTTAAATTACTAATTAAACTACCGTGAGACAAAGAATATTATATTTTGATTTGGATTTTCAAAATAGATTTTAAATATATTCTCAAAATTTCTACAGTAAAATGAAACTCTTAATCTTCTTTAAAAGCCTGGTCAGATGATGGTATAGTTTGACTAACTTTTCCGTAAATTTTTTATTGTATTCGGAAAACAACTTTAAAATACATATCTGGTCAGATAATGCTATAGCTTTACTGACTTTATGTAAAAAAATTATTAATATTCAGAAGACAAATTTAAAAATAGATATCAACTTACAGTGTTATTTCTCAAGTAATTTGAGATAGAGAAGCCAACACCCAATAGCGCGCCGCAGCTTCCGGATTCAAATATATCTCAATTTGTAAGAAATTGCATTGAAATGGTTTGGTGAATGAATATAAAATTCATATTGAGAAGCCAATACAGCAACACGTGAGAGGAGATTTGGGTTTTGGCGTATGCGACACTATATATTGATGTCTATTTGGAGTAGGTAATAGGCAGATATTATGGCAGCTATAAAATGCAATCGATCTGCGTTTGATCCAGGAGATTTACATAGCCTTGAAAGTTTAGAATGCAGAGATATTAATAAAAAAATGGTGTTCTATAATTTATAGAATCTAATAAAATAATTTTAAGGAAATATGTGAGTTTTTGTTATTTAGAATACAATTTTGAATTTATAAATGGAATTAACATACTGAAAAACCCCTAAAGTATTCTAATTCTGTAATGTCAAATTTTTAAAAATCTCTACCCAACTTTTATTAAAATATTATTACACACTATACCATAAAAAATACCAAAATGTAACTTCTTATCCGACATTACTGCTTGCCGAACGAAAGACAAGCTCTCAATATATTTATCAAAATATTTGGGTCGACATTTAAATCATAAATATCCACTTTGCACACTTTAGAGGGAGTTTGATATTAGGATGAAAACCCAATACGACATTTTATAATGAGGGCTTAAATTAGTTGTCAAGTAAATTGATTAAAAATAAATTTTAATGTTTATTTTAATGTTTATTTTCAATTATTTCACGTTTTAACCTGTGGAACCTGATACTATGTTGCTGGCGTGTGAGACATCAACTAACGAAAAATAACGAGTGCGTGGTAATATAAAATAGTTGCGTGGAGATGAATTCGTTGAAAATTTGTACATTTAAGTAAAGGCCTTTAAAGCTTTGTAATTAATGTGAAGACTTACTTTTAGCATATAGAACTATATTTGCATTAGGATATTATTATTAATATATAGACCTTCGAAAACATCCGTGTAGTATTAATAGTATGGGTGAGAGAAATTATAATAATATATCAAAGATCAGTACGGTTGGCGATACTCTTCCAGTCGACACGCAGCAGAGGAAAAGTTTAATATATTATGGTATCAGAATTTCGAAATTGCTTCATATCTGCGACGTGGCTGTGTGGCTAGTGACATCATAACATACATATATCTAAATGGCTATAAATATTTTTTGGGTTATAGGATAATAAATAGGGTTGAGTAATATATGTCTATAATTAGTTTAAATTTAAGCAGTGAATTCCAGGAAATAATGATCACCTACCCAAATGGTATGGCTGAGCATTGGGAAAAAGAAAAATAATTATATTTTAAAAGTAATGGAACAAGTCAAAATCATTGGAACTGTTTTCATTGAACAAGTAATGGAACTGATTGCATTGAACATTGTAAAAATCAATTGGGATTTCTTCATTTAAAAATATTAAGCAAAACCAATCTAGAGGCCTGTATGTTTCATTTTAGCATTGGTTTAGTTGGAATAGATTATTTACTTATCTTGAAATTACTCTATCACTCATTCATAAAAACAATGATACCATTCATTCATAAAAACAATCATAATGGTTTGGAAATCTCTTAATATCTATACATTTTAGTGTAATAAAAAACCTAACCAACCATAACAAACTTTCCCACGGTCAAATCTAAACACCTTACGTGTACTTGAAAGGAAAAAATCCAATAATCCTCCACATAGCTGCAACGTATTATAGATCATAGTAATTTAATGTCGACGATACGATAAAGGTCAGCGTAGCCTAAACGTTTTGGCACTTTTTAATATACTTTAAGAAAAACATAAATTTTACATGAAAATTGGTAAAAAAAAACTGTTAATAATTGTAAATTTGATTTTTTTTTTTAATAAAAGTATTAAATACTATAAATTTGAGTTATTTTTATTTAATAAAATTATCGGAATATATATTTTAAGTAATGAAAATAGGGATATTATCGACCATCATATTATACAACTTCAATGAAAACAGAAAACTAAAACTTACAACGTGTAGAATCCACCTCACAGGTGGATACACCGTGGTAGCCCTATCCTTCTTCGTCATTGGCTTATCTCTTTCTGGAATTTCGTTTAACCATTTTTAAAAGTACTTAAGCCTTTGTAAGTGTCAAAATAAAATGTTTCTAATGAAAAATCAAGTAACGGGACATAGCCATTTTTTTTAAAGTCGATGTTAATTTTTATAATCTCGTTGTTTATTGCTTTACTAGGTCATGCAAACTTTCATTTTAGAGGGGTTATTAAGTGATAATGTAATATCAAAATAAAACTAATAGAAAAAATAAAAATGATATATGGTATTAATATTTATGTGGAATATAGTCTATTTAAAAAAGAAAATAAAGTTAATTTAAATTAATTCAAGATCTATCACTTTTAGAGTGAAAAGAGATTTTATTTCACTCAAAGATTACTAAATAGAAAGTTAAGATTGATCTAGGATGGTATTTATAAATAATAGAATAAATATAGCACATAACTATCACAATTAGTTAGAAAAATATTAATGATGAGGTTACAAGTTAATTTTATTGGAAAATGATATTCTCTACAGGAATGCATTTGAATAATAATGCATTGGAAGAATACATTTCCCCCAATAAACCCAACACTCCTACATAATAGGAAAATGGATTAGCTAAAACCAAAATTGTTTTAATATCCATTATTTGATGTCTTCATCAATATATGATGTGAAAAACATCTTGGTCAACATCTACAAACATTACCAAAAATTTTATGTCCATATAATGGAAAAACCATCCATTGGAATGCATGGATAACCAACCACTATAACCATTAGTTTATTAAGATTTTCCTCATGTACATGGATCATTCTATCCTTCTTCCATTACATCTCTTCATACATGTACCTTTATCTTCCCCTCCGTCATCATTATCTTAGGTTTTTCGTAGCTTACCCAAAACCACACTTTGACATTACACTTGCGGGGTTTTGTGGATGACCCTTACCATCACTCCTCAACTGGTTTCTTTCTTATCACAAACATCACATCAATCTCTTTTAATTGACTGCAAGCGATACTTTACAATTTGGTTTCTAGACTACCATGAACATTATGGGAGTACACTTTGTTTCATTAAGCTTACACCATCATTTGACTAAGGTGCATACAAATCTCATACACTATTGAGATACACAATCAAATTTTATCTTAGGACTAATACATAACGCCAAACATGACACCATTGACTTGTTTACAAATACAATTTATAACTGACATTTTTTCTCCTTCACTAGCATTTTCATTGTTGTTACAACTTATCATGATTCTCCTAATTCTCTCTCTCCTTCATCGAATACCTTTATGTCATCTCTTGTTGTCATGACTCTGAGCATCATCCTTGAATTTCATATTTTCATATTTCTTCTTCCCTTTGTACTTGAATAATAAATTTCATTGTGTACACTATCTACTTCTTCTTGCAAACAACTCATCATTGATGTCCATATAAAACTAAATTCATCTACCAAAATACGTGCAAAATACATGGGTGACGTATGATGTACTCATCAATTCTATAGGAAATGATTTCATCTATATAGTTCATCAAAATGTTAAATCTGTTGAGAATAATGCTTAAATTTCCATGTAATTGCTGACATTAGTCAGAAGATTTTTTTGATTCTCTGTTATTAAAATTAGTGCAACAAATTATTAGGATAGTCAGTGCTCAGAATCATTGGCTATGGTCAGAATGAATAATTAGTAGTTGATAAATCATAGAATTGGTAATAGGTTTATTATATAATAATGTATTTACATACCAGATTCAATGTGAGATTTACAAGTTGATCACTGATCTGATCTGTGTTGTTTTTTATTGTCTTTCATTATTTTTTTATATGTCATAATTATTCTAGTTTATTAGCTGGCTTAGAGAGCAGTAGCCATTTCAGATTCTACAATTGGTATCAGAGCTAGTAAAATTGTTTTGGGTTAAATTTTTTAATTGTTGGAATTTCGCCAAAGTTAAAAAATGTCGAATTCTAACATTCCTGTTCCAGAATTTGATGGGAACGATTATGATTATTGGTGCATTAAGATGCTGACTTTTTTGATTGGAAAAGATTTGTGGGAGATTGTTGAATCAGGTTATGATGAGCCAGAATATTGGAATGCCCTTACAGCTAATGAAAAAACAACAAGAAAGGAAGCAAGGGAGAAGAATGCTCAAGCATTGTTTCACATTCAGATAGCTCTTGATAAGAGTTTATTTCCAAGAATATCACGAGCTACAACTGCCAAAGATGTCTGGAAGACTCTTCAAGAAGCTTACCAAGGTAGTGATCAAGTTAAGGTGGTCAAGCTTCAGACATTGAAGAGAGAGTTCGAGAATCTGAAGATGCAAGAAGCTGAAAGTATAAGTGACTATTGTGTGAGAGTCAAAGATGTGTTCAATAAAATGGCTACACTTGGGGAAACGATAAGTAATGAAGTTTTAATAAAAAAGGTATTGAGATATTTAACACCTAGATGGAATAATGTTGCCATAATATTAGAAGAAATAAAGGATTTGATACAATTAAAGTTTGATGAATTGGTTGGATCTCTCATGTCTCATGAAGAAAGATTGAAAGAAACTTTTGAAGTTGTTGAGAAAGCTTTTTCCTCTAAATTACATTTAGACATAATTAAGATGCAAGTAGCAGCAGTTCCAAAACCAATCAAGATCGAGGTAAATGGCAAAGCCAAAAATTTTCTAGAGGTAGAGGCAGAGGTAGTTTCAGAGGAAGAGGTAGATTTGATAAGAGAAATGTTCAATGTTACTATTGTAATAGATATGGGCACTTTGAAAGAGAATGCAGATTGAAAGTAGGTAAAAATGCTATCTATGCTCAAGAAAGTAATGAGTATCCTCCAGATCACTTATTTTTTTCTTATTACAAAGGTGAAAATACTGGTAAAGATGTTTGGTACATAGATTCTAGATGCTCTAACCATATGACAAGGAATGAGAAATTGTTTTCAGCCAAGGATGGAAGTTTTAAATCTAAGGTCAAGCTTGGTGATGATAAATCTTTGGAGGTTGCTGCCAAAGGAGCTGTGGAGATCCAGACAAAAGACGGTATAAAGAGTATTCATGATATTTATTATACTGCACAATTGAGGCACAATTTGTTAAGTGTTGGGCAGCTATGTGAGAAAAATTATAAAGTAGTCTTTGAAAATAAGACATGTACTATCTATGATAAGAATAAGGGAAATAGGGTGATCACTGTTGTGCCTATGACAAGAAATAGGATGTTTCCCTTAAGTTTTGATGAACATAGCAACACCCTTGCAAATATGGCTTATGAGGATTCAAGTTGGCTATGGCATCTCTGGTATGGGCATTTAAATTTTCACAGTTTGGAGCTTCTAACCTCAAATGCATTAGTTTCTAGTTTGCCCAAGGTAGAGGAGCATAAGGAGGTTTGTGAAGGATGTGCTAAAGGCAAGCATGCAAGGGAAAGGTTCCCAAAGGGAAGTGCATGGAGGGCTCATCATCCACTTTAGCTTGTTCATTCAGACATATGTGGTCCTATGCAGACTAATATTTTGGGTAAGTCATCATATTTCATCACTTTTATTGATGATTACTCACGAAATTGCTGGGTATATTTTTTGAAGGCCAAAATTGAAGCCTTGGATACATTCAAAAAGTTCAAGGCACTTGTAGAAAATGAGAAAGGGTCCAAGATCAAATGTTTGTGGACTGACCGTGGAGGAGAATTCTGCTCAAAAGCTTTCCAGATTTATTGTGATATGAATGGCATCAGGAGGCAACATACTACAACATACACACCCCAATAGAATGGCGTAGCTGAATGGAAGAATCACACTGTGGTTGAAATGGAAAGGTGCATGTTACAAACTAAGGGATTGAGCAATTCTTATTGGGGAGATGTAGTTGCTACAACAGTGTACATCCTCAATCGTAGCCCCACTAGTGCACTAGAGAAGATGACTCCTTATGAAGCTTGGTATGAAAAAAAGCCTAATGTTAATCATTTCAAAGTTTTTGGTTGTTTGGCTTATGTGCATGTACCTGATCAAAATAGGAAAAAGTTAGATGCAAAGAGTGAGTTATGCATTTTCATTGGCTATAGTGAGACAAGCAAGGCTTATAAATTGTATAATCCCCTCACTAAAAATCTTATTGTATCAAGAGATGTAATTTTTGATGAAGGGGGAGTTTATGGTCATCAAAAAGGCCATGTTGAGAAGAAAAAATTTGTTTTGAATGATGATATAATTGCTGATATTGAGCAGCCAACTAATGCTTTTGTATCTAGAAGTTTAACTCCACCGAGCATTCCTTCATCAATTTCATCAGCATCAAGTTCAAGTCCAACTTCTTCTCGAAGTTCTACAAGGAAGGTAAGGAGATTGAGTGACATATATCAGAGGACTACAAATCAATCACATGATGAAAACCCAATAGGTGAGACAGTGAATTTTGCTTTATTAGCCAAGGCTGATTTTGAACCATCATGTTTTGAAGATGCATGTACTATTGAGGTTTGGGTGCAAGCTATGCAAGAAGAGATAGATTCCATTCACAGGAATGACACTTGGGAATTGACAGAGCTTCCGCATGAAAAGAAAAATATTGGCACCAAATGGGTCTACAAGACCAAATTTAACAATGATGGGAGTGTTGAAAGACACAAGTCAAGATTAGTTGCCAAAGGATTCACACAAAAGTATGGAATTGATTATGAAGAGACATTTGCACCAGTAGCAAGACAGGAGACCATTAGAATGTCGATTTCATTAGCAGCTCAGAAAAGGTGGAGCATACATCATATGGACGTGAAAAGTGCCTTCTTGAATGGGTACTTAGAAGAGGAAGTATATGTGGAGCAGCCACAAGGTTTTGAAGTGGAAAGAAAAGAGAATAATGTCTACAAGTTGAAGAAGGCTTTGTATGGTCTCAAGCAAGCACCAAGAGTGTGGTATGCTGGGATTGATGGATACTTTCAGGAGAAAGGCTTCCAGAGAAGTAAGAATGATCCTACCCTTTACTACAAACAAGAAGGTATTGATATTTTGATCATAAGTTTGTATGTTGATGATCTATTGTATATGGGTAGTAGTTCGAAAATGAATCATGAGTTCAAAGTTGCTATGATGAATGAATTTGAGATGAAAGATCTAGATCTCATGAAATATTTTCTAGGAATGGAGGTTTATCAAACTAAGGATGAAATTTTCATTTTCCACACAAAATATGCACATGATATTTTGAAGAAATTTGATATGCTTGATTGTAATGGATCCTCTACTCCAAGTACTCATGGAGTTGTATTATGTAGAGATGATGGTGCCGATTTAGTTGATGAGACAACTTATAGAAGTATTGTGGGGAGCTTGATGTTTCTAACCCACACAAGACCCGATATTGCATTTTCAGTTTCACTTGTTTCAAGGTATATGACAAATCCATCTGAAATACATATGAAGGCAGCCAAGAGAATTTTGAGGTATGTGAAAGACACTCTAAATTTTGGTATTCATTACTACTCTACTGAAAAGTTCAATCTTGTTGGATTTAGTGATTCGGGTTGGGGAGGTAGTGTGTATGATCGTAAGTCCACATCTGGAAATTGTTTCTCTTTTGGTTCTGGTTTGATTACTTGGAGCTCAAGAAAACAAAGCATTGTTGCCCTCTCATCCACAGAAGCGGAGTATGTTGCAATTACTTCACCAAGTACACAAGCTCTTTGGCTCAGAAAATTTTTGGAGGAAATTGGGGAGAAGCAAATTCAGCCTACAGTCATTTATTGTGATAATGTAAATGTCATCAAGTTAGGAAAGAATCCAATTCATCACAGCAGGACAAAACATTTTGACATGAAATATCACTTCATTTGGGATTTGGTGCAGAAGAATGATGTTGAATTAAAGCACATAAATACTAAGCATCAAATAGCAGATATCTTCACCAAAGCAGTTGAAAAAGATCAATTTTTGACACTAAGAGATAAGCTAGTAAGCCCTCATTAAGCATTAAGGGGGAGTGTTGAGAATAATGCTTAAATTTCCATGTAATTGCTGACATTAGTCAGCAGATTTTTTTGATTCTCTGTTATTATATAAGAATGTATTTACACACCAGATTCAATGTGAGATTTACAAGTTGATCACTGATTTGATCTGTGTTGTTTTTTATTGTCTTTCATTGTTTTTTTATATGTCATAATTATTCTACTTTATTAGCTGGCTTAGAGAGCAGTAGCCATTTCAGATTCTACAAAATCCTCTATAACTTGTTCCCTCTTACATTGAATATATTGCATCTCACACTTGACGTTTTAATACAATACTCAAATCTCCAGTTCAACATCACGCTTAAACATGAGCTGACTTGCCAACCTCATATATTCGAATGGTTTACTTCATAACTTGATGTCACATCCCCCGTATAAGGAGGATACAGAGTACATAATTACATTTATTACCACACTAATGCATGTAGGGGTGATTCAACAAGGCATACAAAACACCAAAGGAATACAACTTGTCTATGGCTAAATTTTACACAGCGTAGGGAGTTAACACAACATTTGTTTCTAAATGACAAGGTTTTTTTTTTTTTTTCAAAACAAGTGTAAAGAGTAAGGCCATTTTAGCTTTTTGTGCTTGGAATTTATTCATTTGGAATTTTTTTTTAATTAATGGTTCTTAGGAGTGGATATTCAACCATTCTAGAGAATAAGAGAGAGGGTTTTGTAAAGTTCTAATGGACTAGTAATTAGGTTTTGTGTGAATGTATAATATTTTTAATATGTTTCATAAATAAAAGACTAATAATTTATAAAGATATTATTTTTTAATAATTAAATATCAAATTTTAATTATTTTAAATATCTTAAAAAAAAAGAGCTTTATTGATCCATGATAACATTATTTCTGACAATTAATACACAATTTCTACACTTTCAAAGCACCCTAAAAAAAACCTAACTTAGTTATGAGTGAACAGATCACATAATTTGAAATTTTGGTCCTCATCTATTACTCTTGAAAAAGAAATTAGTATTGAAGAAAAGGGATTTGATACCCTATATTAATTTTATGAAAAATAAATAAGAATAGAAGATTCTATATTAGAATTGTTTGTACCTTGCAAATAAATCCATCTCGATTTGGCACTTATCTAAATTTATATTTCTATTACATATTAAGCAGCTTCATAATTTGTTACAGATAATGTCACATGCATAAAGTGAGAAGAGTTAATAAAAAAATAAGAGATTGTACCCAAGTAATATCAAATGGGTGGAACCAAGTATTGAATTTTTAGAATTCATGAATCTTTTTTATATGAAGGGCTTTAAAATAATTATGGGCATATAAAAAATAAAACTTATATTGTTTTGTAATATAACATTGGCATACTTTATTTACCTTTAAGAAATTATAAGGAAAACATAATAATATGTTGGTTTTTAATATAATATAAAAATTAATAAAATATGTTGGTTTGTAATATAATGCTCGCATGTTTTTTAGTTGTTTCTTTTACAATTTTTTTATTATATTGTTATGGTTATGAATTAGTGATGGTGTTATGCAATTAGCTCACAAAATAGCAGAAAAGATACATGAGCGACTTAAAAATTTTCCTCTTCGAAGGTAAGCCTCCTTTATATTATATAAATAAAAAATTCTTAAATGATACAAATGACAGGACCTCCTTTCTATATACATGAGTATAAGGGGTCACAATAAAATAAGAGCCTACATAACAATAATAATGTGAGGGCTTAACAATAACAATAGTGGGATTCTATGGAGCACAATAATAACAATAAGGGGACTACATGGGAACACAAATAAAAATAAAGGGGCTACACTAAGAAGAACAATAAGGGGATACACTAGTATTATAGGGACATAACATGGCCCTTTCATTCAAAAAAAGTGGTGTCCTAAATGTTTGATTAGTTATGGATGCTTATGTATAAATTCTCATCCTCCCATGTGGAATCTTCAACAGGAAAGTTCTTCCATTTTATGAGATACTTTGAAATTGATCGATTTCATAGCTGTCAGGTTCTTTTTTCTGTGGATGTTTTAGGTTCCAATGTGATTTTTCCTTCCTCATCAAGTTCTAGAAAATATTCTTTGAATTGAGAGCTTGTCACCTATAACCTTCTTTAAACATGAAATATGGAAAATTGGGTGCACTCGGAAATATGCAAGAAGCTTCAATTTGTATGCCATAGTACCAAAAATTTTCAACACCTTGTAAGTACCATAGTACTTTCATGATAATTTATTATCCTTCTTAGCTTTATTTAGGGAAATTTGTTTATAAGGTTGTAGCATTAAAAATACCAAGTCTCCTACTTAAAAACTTACTTCGCTATGATGTTGATCTACCTATTGTTTAATTGGATTCTATGCTAAAGTGAGGTTATCTTTTAAGAGTTGGAGAACTTCTTGTTAATTCTCGATTTCATATTCCACTTCTTGAACCCTATATTTTTCTCTTAAAGGTGATGAGATGGACGGTGGATGATATCCATAAAGTTCCATAAATAGGGTAATTTTTGGTACATTATGGAAGGAAGTGTTATACCACCATTCAACCAGAGGTAATCACCTGAACCATTGTGGCTTTTTATCATATACAAAGAAACAAAGATATCATTCCAAACATTTGTTCACTATCTCAATTTTCTCATTAGGTTCAAGATGATAAGATGAGATATGAGCTAATTGAGTACCCAAAAAAGAAAAAAATTTCCATCCAAAAATTTATAGTGAAAATAGTATCCTTGTCACTTACAATAATATTATGTTTCCATGTAGCTTTTGATTTTTCTTCATAAATGTAGTAGAAAATGTACAAAAGTGTTCATGGTTGGTAAGTCTATCAACTACCACCATAATGAAACTCTTTCCTTCAGTATTGGGTAAACCTATAATAAAATCCATTGAAGCCTCCTCCCAAATTTGAATTAGAATGGAAAAAGGTTGTAACAGACCCGAGCTCTTAATTAAATCCCCTTTATTTTGATGGAAAACCATACATTCCACCAAAAACCTTTGAATATATGATTTAAGGCCATCCCCAAAAAATTCCTTCCTGGTCCTATGGTAAGTTTTTAAAAATCCTGGGTTCCCTCCTAAGGGGGAGGTGTGTAATTCTAAAACAATATTTTGTTTGAGTTGGGAATTATTACAAATATATAAAGTGATATTGTTACCAAAATAAATATTTTCTCCAGCTAAATGTATCAGATGTACTCGAATATTCTTGTAACTTTTGAATGAGTTTCCATACTTCTTCGTCATTTTTCCATTCATCCCTTCCTTTATTTATCCAATCTGATTGGAATATAAATGGAACAAAGCAATGGTTCTACATCCTCATCCTTTCTCGAGAGTGCACCTACAACAACATTTTGGTTCCCTTTTTTTATATATTATTTCAAATTCATAACCCAACATCTTTGTGACCCATTTTTTCTAATCTTATGAATATAATTTTTGTTCCAAAAATTATTTAAGACAATCATGATCTATTTTTACCTTGAAGTTTCTTCCCATCAGGTAAGGTTTCCATTCCTTTAGTGCATGTAGTATTTCCAACATTTCCTTCTCATAAATAGGTTTTTGTAAATACTTTCCTTTTATTGGACGAAATTCAAAAGAAATGGGTACTCCTTCATGAATTAGAAAAAAATCAATTCCATTTCCTAAGGCATCACATTCCACAATAAATATTTTTGTGAAGTCTAACGTAGCTAAGACCAGTGCTTGGCACATTTCCTCTTTAAGATGTTCAAAGTCCCTAGTTACTTTTGGAGCACAAGAAAATTCATCTTTCTTCAATAATGTTGTTAGAGGTGTTGGTATTCTCCCATAATTATTAACAATCCTGTGCTAATACCTTGTGAGCCCAAGAAATCCTTGAATATGCTTTATGATTCTGGGGATTTTCCATTTATTAATGGCTTTAGTTTTTTTTAGGGTCTACATTAACACTGTCATGATATACAATATGACACATATATTCCAACTCTTGTACTCCAAAGAAAAATTTGGAGGTTTTTGCATATGATTGTTTCCCCTCCAATATTTTTAGCACCCTGTCAACATGTTGAACATGATCCTTCAAAGACATGTTTCATATTAGTATACCCTCAAAATACTAACATTAATTCTTTAAGGAAGGGTTTGAAAATGGAATTCATCAAACCTTTAAATGTAGAAGGTGGTTTAGTAAGGCCAAAATGCATGACCAAATATTCACAATGACCCTCATGAGTTATAAATGTTGTTTTCAAAACTTCTTCAATCTTCATTCTAATTTGATGATATCCTGAATGAAGATCCAACTTGGTGAAGTAAATTCATGTTCCATGTAATTAATCCAACAATTCATCAATGATAGGAAAGGGGAATTTATCTTTAATAGTGATATTTTTGAGTTCCCTATAATCTGGACACATGAACCAATATCCATCCTTCTTATGCACCAATACTACTGGAGCAACGAAAGAACATTGACTAGGTTGAATTATACCAACCTCTAGAATTTCTGCAACCATATGTTCAGTTTCACTCTTTTGGGCATAGGGTATCTGTAAACCTTGATTTTTGGAGGAACACTTCCTAGAATCAAATGATACAGCATAGATCCCTCTAAAACACAGATCTGACTTGAGCCGAAAGGGAGAAAATTTGTTTTGTTGCAAACTTATTTTAGAATACAAAAAATAATATGTGTTTTTTTTACTATTTAAATTGCACTTTTTAATGTTATAAAGATTACATAACATGTTTATTGAGTCATTTTATATTAATTCATATTAAATTATTTTATTCATAACTCACATTGGATATTTGATTCTATCATACATTAAAATATTTTCTTTTAACATTTTTTTTCTATATATAGATTTATATAAAGTTGATATCGCATATTAAAATATTTTTGAAAAACACAAAGTTTAAACATCTTACTCAGATTTTTTTTTTTTTTTTTACTTCTAATTACTCTACATGATATTAGGTCATATGGACAACTAATTAAAAATGCATAGCATATATATATATTTTTTCATTTTTATTATAGTCGTCATTGTTTTTTTATTTAGAGAATATTTTATTTTTATTTTAAGAGCGATGAACATATTTACACGTAGCCTTCACATTGGGTTGTAGAAACAATATAGATGCATTTTAACCATAGATCTACCAAGAGCCTAGAGTGATCAAATCTCAAACTTTTAAAAAAAAATTGTACATCAATTAATACATTTTATTGCTTCCTAAATATGTGATTAATATAGATCTATGTGGTAATTTTTCATTGTTTAAATTGTATAATTTGATATTTTATCATTATTAATATTTTATATTAAAAATTGAATTACTTACACATTTTCCTCTTATTAAAAATTAACTACTCTACTTTACCTTCAATTACTTTTTCCTTTCCAACTAAAGTTAACACGCCCACACATATATATAAATACACATTTTCTGTAGAGAGAGAAGTTCATACTGAAATATATTAATTAATATGGATATTCAAACCATTTCTTTAAGTTCTATGTTAAGATATTTATAAGAGAAATATATATATATATATATATATATATATATATATATATATATATATATATATATAAAGTTGTATAAAATTGTAATATAAACAATTAATTGTTGTGTTAATAGATTTTTAATTGTTTAAATTATTTTTAATATTTTTTGAGGATGTGGCATACTTACACATCTCCTTCATACTGGATTGTAGAATGAGCCTTTTGGCTCAATAACATGATCGTGATCAGAAATATGTGGGATTACTTTGGGAGTCCCAAATACCTTAGTATGATTGTCCAATACTTTTTGTAGACCTGGGAAAACATATGATTTTGATGTTTGAATCTAGTGAGAATAATTGTGCAATTAGCCTAGTCATTCTTTCATTAGAAGTTTTTTCATGCCATTAGAGCTGCTTATATTTCTTGGTTTCCCTATGATACCCCTTAACTCAACTTCCTTTTCTTTCCAAAAAAAATTCAATAAAATTTGTTCAAAATTAGAAGGTATCATACCCAAATAATGTAACCATTGGACTCCTAGTAAAACATGCACACCACACATTGGAATGGAAAGCATTGGAATATTCAATAAATATTCACCCTTGGTTAACTTGATATTATGGCACTTTCCAGAGCAATTTATAGTTACTCCATTTGCAACCATCACTTGACACTGTAGTGTTTGATATAGGAATAAATTTAATTCCTTTGCTATCTTACAATGAATAAAATTATGGGTACTAACCGAATCAATCAAGACTATTACCTTTTCCTTCATGATATTTCCTACTACATTGAGAGTTTGAGGAGTGGAAATTCCTACCAATGCATTAAAAGATATGGTAGGATTAATTTCTTCTTTATCTAAGGTTGGTTCTTAGTGTATATCCTCTTCTTTTGATGTTTCTTATTCTTTTTCTTCCTCCTCTTCAACATCTATGTAAAATAATTTCTTCTTAGCACACTTATGACCTTTAGTGTATTTTATATCACAATTGTAACAAAGAAATTTTGGTGTTTCTTCTTCCAATTGTTGTGGTTTCAACCTTGTAAGCTGTGGAAGGCTAGGAGAAGCAACATTTCCATCTTCATAGTTGTGAGTGGTATACTACCTTTTTTCCATAATTTTTCTTACAACTTTTCTTGACACCATAAATTCCTTCTCTAATGAATCAATTTCCCAAATCAGAACATCGTTTTGGATGCTATGCTTTAAAGTACCTATGAATACATCAATATTATGTTCCTATGGAATATCATTTACCCTTATATTCAGTTTTTGGAAGTCCTCAATGTGCTCTACCATAGAACCCTCTTTTTTGTGATTTACCAATTGGATAAAGAAGGTGTTTATCTTTTTATTCTCATGATGCAATTTAATTTCCTCTATAAAAAATAACGAAGTGACAAGTGGTTTAGGAGAATAAAGAAATTGATACCATAAAAATTGATTGGGTTCCAAATATAAAGTTTCAATGTGTGCCATTTTTTTGTGTTGCACATGAAGGATATCAAAATAGTGCTCCATCTATAGTATTCATGTTACCAGATCCTTGCCATCAAACTTCCTCATATTGGTCTTTGAAATATGGTGGATCTTCAATCCAATGTTAAAGTCTATGGAATCATGATTAATAATTTCTTTTTTCTCATCACGAGTTTTAACTAATACCTTTACGACTTTTGGAAGCATTTCTTCTAGCAACTTTGTCAAGAATTGCTTCAAACCTTCCATGTTTTCTTTAAAACCATCCTTCAAACCTTCCATGTTTTATTTTAAACCGTTATTCAAACCATTCATATTAGCTTCCATTTCAATTTTTTTCCCTCTTTGCGAGAGTGAAATTTGTTGCACTTGGTTTTGTAATTTTGATATATCAGGTTGCATTTCTTCCTCTTCTTTATGTGTCATAATAGAGCTTTATGATTTCTTACTATATGTTTTGATTTTATTTCTTTGAGTCATTTTTTAATCATACAACGATATTTATGATTCACTATGCCCCTTGAATCACTTCAAACTGATTTTTCAATAAACATTTATGCAAGTTCAAAAAAAAAATACACAGTTTCTCTTGATTTGTAGTAGCTCGATATTGAATCTGTTGTATCTCAGTAATTTCATATCTTTAAGATCTTAAATTTCATCCTGTGGTATCCCTCTGAGTCGTCCTTCCAACCACACAATTCATATCGATATTGGATTATTCGAGAAATATTTATGCCTGATCTCTCATGATGTCGTGATTATAGATTGGTTTAGTAGAGTGAAATTGTATAGAGTACCACGTGTAATTTTTTTGAACTTAGGAATTGAAAGAATGCACGAGAAACTAATTTTCATGCAATTTGAATTACTTTTTGTTAAGTTGAAATTTGATGCATGGAGAGAAAACTATGATTATTTTCCCTAGGTCACCTCTTTGAGATTGAATGATGGAACCTACAAAAACCATAATTTCCTCAAATCATATCTCGCAATATATATTCAACTAAGATTAACAAATTTTACATGAAGTTAACCAGGATTTTGGATCCACGTGGTTGAAATTTGAGATTCTTAATATTAGTAGAAAAAATGTTATGCCAAAAATACCACAATGACCTATTTGAAGGAGCGAAACTCTAAAATCCAAAGCTCTGGGAGTAAATGTTATGAAAATAACTCACAAAATAGAAGAAAATATAGATCAACAACTCAAAAATTAGCCTCTTCGAGGGGGAAGCCTCCTTTACATTACATAAATGAACAATCCTTGGTTGACACAAATGATAAGACCTTCTTTCTATATATAGGAGTCTAAGGGGTCACAATATAATCAAAGCCTACATAACAATAATAATGTAAAGGAACAACAATAAAAACAGTGGGTTTATATGGGGTACAATAATAGAAATAAGGGGGCTACATGGGAACAATAATAAAAATAAGGGGGCTACAAAAACAATAAAAATAAGGGGCTAAACTAGTATTATAGGAACCTAACATATGACATCTCTTTTATGGCATTCCTTAATATTTTGTTACATTGGAATAATTTCAATAAAGTTTATATTGTGTAAGCAATAGTCTTATATTTCAGTAGTTTCAATAGTTTCTTATTTTATATTGTAAAAGAAGTAAAGACTCATTTATATTAGATAGATGAGGAAGACTTAACTATTATGTGATTTAAATAAATCGAATATTGTTTATGTTATTATCTGAGCTCGGTATGATAATAATCTCCACATATTGTATAATGACTTGTGCAAGTAAGAATATGTAATGACTTGTACAAGTAAATTAATTTAAATGAACATGTAAGCCTGGAATCTCTTTTTTTCATGTCATTATTATGAAATTGAAATTGAGTGCACAAAAAATCAATTCATGTACAAAACAATGAATCAATTCCATGTGATATGGGTATCTCTTTTTTCCCACATTATTATTATGAAATTGAGTGCCCAACAAACCAGTTCATGTGTAGAAAGTTAAATCAAATCAATGGGATAAGGGTATATATTTTTTCCCATGTTTTTATTGATGAAATTGATTTCCCAACAAGCCAATTCATATACAGAAAATTGAGTCAAATTTTCCTTTACACTTTCACTAAACATAAATACCACTGTGTAATAGAAACATTATATGAGTCAAACCAATTCATATAGAGAAAATTGAATCAAATTTTCCTTTCCACTGGCACTAAATATAAATAACACCATAAAATAGAAATATAAACTGAACCTCATGAAATATCAAACAAATATCAAGATTTAGGAAGATACAGTGGAACTCACTTCTTGAAATCTCATGCAAAATTATAGAACAAGAATAAAATCTTCAATTCCATTACAGTCTAAGGAAAACTTTATTATCATCTACAAGTAGTGACTCTATTTTGATTTTGGTCGATAAGAAAACTCCATTCCAATGCTTTATATGTAAGTTTAAAAATAATTGATCACCCTCAATATTAAGAAAAATATCAAAAATCACTCATCGCCCTAATAAATTATTAATAAAAAAATTAATTATTATATAATATTAATATTAAATATTAAATGCATTAATATCAATAAATATAATGGCAAATAACAATAATAAGAATAGCACTGAAACTAATATTACAAACAATATAATTAAAAATATCATTCAATACAATATTAATGAATTTTTTAATTTTTTTACATTTACTACTATTAACAAATAACATTTACATTATAATACTATCACAACCACATTAATAAATGGATTAATAGTTAAAACCAAAAGGAATAGTATTAACCCTAAGGGATTATATTATAAACCTAAGGTATATAAACCCTAAGATACATATTATAAACCCTAAGATAATCATGGTTGAATATGGTCCACTGTGATTGATTTTCATATGGAGACAATATTTGTCACAATGCAATGTTAGTCCATGGTTGATTTTCATATTGAAAAAATCATTTTTCGGATGTGATTTTTTACCATGGTTGAACCATGAACCCAGGGGATTTATATTAAACCTAGAGATTAAAATTATAAACCATATGAATAAAATTATACCCTAGGAATATGAACCCTTAGATTAATAACCCTAAGGGATTGATATTATAAACCCATAGGATTAATACTAAAAATTCAAAGGATTATAAACCCAAGGGAATAATATTAAACCCATGGGATAAATATTATAAAATCAATGTATATAAACCCTAAGATAAATATTATAAACTGTAAAATAAACATGGTTTACCATGTTTGACCATGATTATAAACCCTAGGGATTTATATTAAACCCTAGGATTAATATTATAAACCCTATGAATAATATTATACCCTAGGTATATGAATCCTTATATTAATAAAGCCAAGGGTTTAATTCTAAATCCGCAAGGTATTATAAACCCAAGGAAATAATATTAAATCCAAGGGATTAATATTATAAACCCAAAGTATATAAACCCTAAGATAAATATTGTAAGCCCTAAAATAAACATGGTAGTGATCGTGGTTAACCATGGTTAAATTTCATATTGAGAAAATATTTGTTACAATGTGACATTGGACTGTATGTTGACCATGGTTGAACATGATTAATTATCATATTGAGGCAACCATGGTCAACGATGTTTATTTTAGCATTTATATTATTTATATTAGGGTTTTTATACATTGGGCTTATAATATTAATCCCTTCGGCTTAATGTTTAATTCCATTGGGTTTAATATTATTAATCCCTTGATTTATACTAGGTTTATTAATCTAAGGGTGCGTATAACTATCATATAATATTATGCATAGGGTTTATAATATTAATCCTTGGGTTTAATATAAATCCTTTGTGTTTATTTTAGAGTTTATAATATTTATGTTAAGTTTTATACACCTTAGGTTTATAATATTAATCCATTGGGTTTAATATTGTTTCCTTCAGTTTATAACACCTTGGGGTTTTACAATCAATCAAAGGTTTTACAATATCAATTTTTTGTGTGTTTATTATTCTAAGTGTTTATATTCATAGGGTATAATATTATTCATAGGGTTGATAATACTAATCCTACAGTTTAATATAAATCCCAAGGGTTTATAATCTTGGTTAATGATGGTCCAATTTTACATTGTGACAAAAATCCTCTCAATATCAAAATTAATCATTTTCAACCATGATCAACAATGGTCCAATGTCACATTGTGAAAAAGACAGTCTCAATATAAATATCAACCATGGTCCAATGTAAAATTATGACAAAAATTGTCTCAATATGAAAATAAATCATGGTCAAGTTTCAACCATTGTCAACCATGGTCTAATGTCACATTGTGACAAAGATTGTCTCAATATGAAAATAAACCATGCTCATCCTTGTTCCAACATTGGATTGTGACAAATATTGTCTCAATATTGAAATGAAAAATGATCAACCATGTTTATTTCATGTTTTATAGTATTTATATTAGGGTTAATAATATTAATCCCTTGGGTTTAATATTATTCCCTTGGGTTTTTAATATCAATCCATTAGGTTTATAATTTCCTTAAGTTTATAATATTAATCCATTGATTTTATCAATATAAGGGTTGATATTCTTACGGTATAAAATAATTCAGAGGGTCTATAATATTAATCCTTACATTTAATATAAATCTCTTTTGTTTATAATCATAGTTAAGCATGTTCAAGCATGGTCCAATGTCATGTTGTGACAATGTTTTCTCAATACGAAAATAAACCATGGTGGAATGTCCCATTGTGGCAAAGATTGTCTCGATATGAAAACCAATAATGCTCAACCATGGTCCAATGTTGCATTCTAACAAAGGTTGTCTCAATATGAAAATGGACCATGCTCAACGATTCTTCTTTTAGGTTTTACAATATTTATCTTAAGGTTTAAAATATAAGTCCCCTGGGTTTAATATTATTCTCTTGGGTTTATAATACCTTGGGGTTTTGGAATTAATTCATTGTGTTTATAATATCAATCTCTTGGGTTTATTAATTTAAGGGTTCATATTCCTAGGGTATAATATTATTTATAAGGTTTATAATATTAATATTAGGGTTTAATATAAATCCCTTCTTTTAATATTCATGGCCAAGCATGGTCAACCATGGTCCAATGTCACATTGTGACAAAGATTGTCTCAATATGAAAATCAACCATAGTCAATAATGTTTGAACGTTAGATTGTGAAAAATATTTTCTCAATGTGAAAATCAACTATTGTAAACCATGGTCAAGCATTTTTATTTCAGGGCTTATAGTATTTATCTTAGGGTTTATATACCTAGGGTTTATAATATTAATCCCTTGGGTTTAATATTATTCCCTTGGGTTTTTTAGTATTAATCCATTGTATTTATTATTCCCTTGGGTTTATAATATCAGTACTTTGGGTTTATTAATCTAAGAGTTCATATTTCTAGGGTGTAATTTATTACTTAAAGGGTTTATAATATAATTCCTTCGATTTAATATATATAATTTGGTTTTATAATCATGGTCAAGCATGGTCCAGCTACACGTTGTGACTAAGATTTTTATGATATGAAAATCAACCATGGTCCATTGTCACATTTTGACAAAGATTGTCTCGATTTGAAAATTAGTCATGTTCAACCACAGTCAACCATGGACCAAAGTCGAATTGTGACAAATATTTTTTTCAATATGACAATGAACCATGGTCAACCATGTTTATATTATAGTTTATAATATTTATATTTGAGTTTATATACTTCGAGTTTATAATATTAATCCCTTGGGTTTATAATATTAATCCATTAGGTTTAATTAATTTCCTTGGGTTTATAATACCTTGAGGTTTTAGAATTAATCCCTTGGGTTTATAATATCATTCCCTTGTGTTTATTAATCTAGGGGTTTATATTCCTAAGGTATAATAATATTCAAAGGGTTTATAATATTAATCCTAGGGTTTAATATAAACTCATTGTATTTATAATCATGGTTAACCATGTTTGTTTTAGGGTTTGTGATATTTATCTTGGAGTTTATATACCTTGTGTTTATAATATTTATCCCTTAGGATTAATATTATTCCCTTGAGTTTATAACCCTTTCACATTTTAGTATTGATCCCTTGTGTTTATAATATCAATCATGTGGGGTAATTAATATAAGGGTTCATATTCCTAGGGTATAATATTATTCATAAGTTTTATAATTTGGATCCTTAGGTTTAATACAAATCCCTTGAGTTCATGGTTCATGATTTGATAAATTATTATTAAATTAACAATATTCTTATTTAAGTATTGACATGTTTTCACAACGCATTATATCAGATATCATTTTTACTATGGTATAATATTATTGACGAGGTTTATAATTTGAATCCTTGGGTTTAATAAAAATCCCTTGAGTTCATGGTTCATGATTTAATAAATTATTATTAAATTAACAATATTATTATTTTTAAGTATTGAGGGGTTTTCACACTGCATTATATTAGATATCGTTTTTGGGATTCAACTACGTTAAGTAAGTCATTCATCTATGACCATCTCGAGGAGAGGTAGTCGGAACTGGCTAATTTCTCATGATTTTTGAATAGTCGACATAGAAATAATTGCATTGCATGATGCTCACAAGGGTGAAGAAGTCAGATTGAAACTATTGAAATGAATCATATAGGGTCAATCATCACTTCCAGGGCTTGCACCCAGTAACTAGGATTTCCCGGGATGTCACCCATCCCAAATCACCTCTGGCTCAAGCACAATGTTTAACTGTGGAGTTTTCCCCCACAATCAAGCTCACTTAAATACAAAGAGTGAAGGGCGATCTACTTGAATGGTTCATGAAGCACAATACTTGCTAAGCTCTTGAAAATGGGGTAGCAAACTAAGTGAGCTTGATTGTGGGGAAAAATCCACAGTTAAGCGTGCTTGAGCCAGAAGTGATCTGAGATGGGTAACTTCCCGGGAAGTCTTGGTTATCAGGTGCTAGCCGCGAAATTGATGATTGATGCTATGTGATTTATTTCACTAGTTTCAATCCTACTTCTTGACCCTTATGACCATTCCCTAATGCAACGAGTGCTAAGTAGACTACTAAAAATCATGAGAAATTAGTAAGTTACGACTACCTCTCATAGAAATGGTCATAAATAAATGAATTACTTAAAGCAATTGAATCCCAAAAATGATATCTAATATTATTATTATTATTAATATAAATTAAAATATATATTTTTTGATAAATAAGAGTTATCATTAATTAATTATTTAATTAATTATCAAATTAAAATAATTAATTAATTATTGTTATTATTAGTAATTGTTAATTCTTAATACTTAATTAAACGAATGAAGTATTATTATTTGTTAATTAATATTGATATTAAATTTATATAATGATATTATTATTTATTATATTATTAATTAATCATTAATAATGACATTATTATTAATTAGTTAATTAATATATTATTAATTAACAAAATTATATTATTAAATAATAATATTATATTACAAATTAAGAATATTATATTACAAGTGATATTATATTATATCAAAATTAATATATTAAATTTAACTAATCATTATTAATTAACTAATAATATTTAATTAAATAATTATATTTAAATAATAATTATTATTAATCATGATATTAACCAATTATTACTATTAAAATAAATAAATAAAATAAAATAAAATTAATTTTCCTAACACCTAATTTTTAATGGCTAATGTTATAATGAATATGTGATATTTAAACTTTTGGATAAATATCCACAATAAAATAATGATGTGATTATTCTGAAAGACAATCTCGTAATCAATATGAATCATAAAAAACTTAAATCAAACAATAATATTATCTATTAATTGTGTATCAGAAATTTTTGGGTAAAAATCACATATAAGAAATTTGTGTCAAATATTATTAGTAATTAATATTAACTATTAATTACTAATAATAATTAAATTAACTGGTAGTAACAATAACTATTTTAAAATAATTACAATAATAATTAACATTATTTAATATTTAATTAACTAACCATATTTAATAAAAATTTATAAGATTATTTTTGTAAACTTGGTGTTACCTTTTAATTTTCTCTTTTTTTCCTTTTGTTTATTCAATCTTCATCAACATGTCAAGATACATCACCTTGATTGGGGAAGGGAATTGAACCTGTAATAGCCCTCCATCAACCTTTCATCGCGGAAGGAAATTGAACTTGTAAAAACCTGCCAGCCTCATCACCTTTTAACCAAGACCCCACACACATAATTATTATTTTGTTATGGTAATAACAATAATATTTTTATTATAATAGTTGTTTTATTATTATGTATTTATCAATATGAATATTAATATTGTGATTAATGTAAGATGTATGCAATTAATACATATCTACATTTTTCAACCATATTTATTAATGTGATTATACATGTGAACCACATTTATTAATATATATATATATATATATATATATATATATATATATATATATATATATATATATATAACCACTTCTCCAAAAATACTATTTCAACATTTTCTTTTAAATTAATTATAATAATCTTCTTACCACTATCTTTTTACACCCTCTCAAGGGTATTGTTTTCCAAGGGTATTGTTTCCATGTCAAATTGGTTCTGGTTGAAAAAAAGAACTGACAAATTTGTGAAACAAACCATTGCGCCATAATATAAGGCAGTTACAACCATATCTGCAAATGGAGATTATTATTAATATATAAAAGTTGCGAAGCATCTATGGAGTATCAAAAGTTGTGGGGAGAACACATTTCAAAGTATGCGAATAAAATGATCTAGGCAAAGATCTAAGTGGTTAGACCAGATATCCGAGTGGCCGGCTTGTCGTTTAGCACAAGCAAAATAAGGAAATGTTAATTTATTATGAGATACGAATTGCAAAATGACCCTACCATACTCAACACCAAAGCAGATTCTATGTCCACAGCCAACGCCGGAGGTGGCGGCCCTTCCTCTTAAAAAAGACGTAGGCGTGTCGGGATAGAGTACGTGTAATTTCTTCTAACACAAAAATGGCATAATCTTCCACATACCTGCAACGTATTATAGATTGCATGATCCTCGTACGAAAGACAGGCGCAACCACGGAGTCATCAACGTCCCTTCTACGTAAGTTATATGCCCTATCACGCTATATTTATTAATAAGGATTTTGTGTTTTTTTCTCGGTATCCTAGAGGAATTGAGTAGTTGTTTGAAAATTTTTAGTAAATTTTTTGGGATTTATAGTTTATTTTTTATTAGTAATCTAATTGTAAGTAAGGGGCTTGAATTTTGGATGTTTCAATTTTGAGAAGATTTCATATTATTTGTACGTTATTTTGATTACCAATTGAACTATTTCTATGACATTATTTATATATTATTTTGATCACCAATTAAGCTATTTCTACAAAAAAAAAAAAAAAATATTATATTTTGATTCGTCAACTTCCATACTTTTTTATTATATTCATACATATTTTTTTAAAAATACATATGTGGTGAGATAATGCTATAGTTTGACTGACATTCTGTAAAAAAAATTATTAAAATTGACAAAAGAATTTAAAAAAAACGTTTCAACTTGCAGTGTTATTGTTCAACTAATTTCATATAGAGGAGCCAGTACCGAATAGAGCGCCGCAGCTTCCGGATTCAAATATATCTCAATTTGTAAGAAAATGCATTGAAATGGTAAGGTGACTCAATATAAAATTCAGATTGAGAAGCCAATACAGCAACAGGAGAGAAGATTTGGGTTTTGACGTATGCCACACTATATATATAGATCTGTAATATGCGGATATTATGGAGTAGCTATAAAATGCAATCAATCTGCGTGTGATATGGCAGATTTACATCGCGTGGGACATCTAACTAACTAAAAATAGTTGCGTGGATATGAAGTCGTTGAAAAATTGTACATAGACGCCTTTAAAGCTTTGTAATTAATGTGAAGACGCACTTTTAGGATATAAAACTATATTTCCATTAGGATATTATTATTAATATATAGACCTTGGAAAACATCCGTGTAGTATTAATAGTATGGGTAAGACCCTCAACAAATATATGCAATTATAATAATATATCAAAGATTAGTAAGGTTGGCGATCCTGTTCTAGTCGACACGCAGCAGAGGAATAGCTTAATGTATTACGGTATCAGAATTTCGAAAAAGACCTGCTGCCATATATGACGTTACAAATTGCTTCATATATATTCTTCTGAAAAATTGCTTCATATATGCGAAGTGGCTAGTGACATCATTTCATACATATACCCAAAGTGGCATGACTGAGCACTCGGAAAAGGCAAAGAAATTATATTTTAAATTTTAAAAGTAATGCAACATGTCAACCAAACCAGAGTGGTTGCATTGAGCATTGCAAAAATCATTTGGGTCAGAAAACCAATATAGAGTCTGGTTGGATTTTCACACTTATTTGGTTAGGAAGGACTTTCACACTTATCTGGTTTGGGAATGGATTTTGTGAACTAATTGCCACTCTCTTATCCCTCTATCTTTATACCATTTATAAAATAAATTTTCATGTAATTGAAAACCAAACCCTGACCGTTTTCCACTAATTTTAAGACAAAAATCCAATAACCCTCCACGTGGCTGCAACGTATTAATAGATCATAGTAATTTAATGTCGAGGCTACGGTCAAGGCCAGGATAATCTAAACTTTTTTAATATATTTAAGAAAAAACTGTTAAATTTTACTAACTTCTGAATTATATTTTTGTATAAAAAAAAATTAAATACTATTAATTTTTAATTCTTTTTATATAATAACATTATTGGAATATATATATTATTTAATTAAAAATAAGGATATTATCGACCATCATATTACAGAATTTTAATGAAAATTGAAACCTACAACGTTTAGAATCCACCTGAAAGGTGGATATACCGTGGTAGCCCTATCCTTCTTCGTGATTGGCTTGTCTCTTTCCTGAATTTCCTAATTCTATGGTGCAGTGAGAGACTTGACCATTTTTCGAAGTACCTAAGCCTTTGTAAGTGGTAAAAAAAATGTTTTTAATGATAAATCAAGGAACGAGACATAGCAACATTTTTAAAGTCGATGTTGATTTCAGAAAATTGTGCTTGTGTAATTAGCAGCGCAAAATCAACAATTTCAACAATAGTTATGGTAAATAGGGTTAAATATTTTTCCCCTAACTTTATCTCAAAAGACTTGTTTTCATGTGATATTAATAGAACAAGAAGGATTCTATATAACAAAAGAAAAAAAAAATCAACTATGGGATTAGAATTATAGGTTTATAAATATCTTTTAAATGTATGTTGATTTTTATAAAAAAATTTGTTCATTGTATCAAAATATAATAAAAATAATAAATTATTTATGGTAAATTAATATTAATGTGAAATATAATTTACTTAAATGGGAAATTAAACCCATTTATATCTATCTTAATTCTATATCTATCTCTTTTAGGTAAAACAATATTTAATCTTACTCAAAGCCTAGTATATAGGGAGTTAAGATGAATCTAAACTGATATTTATAATAATAAAATAAATACAACATATACTGAGGTTACAAGTTATCTTTATTGGAAAACAACATTCTCTATAATAATGCATTTGAATACCAATGCATTGGAAAAATACATTTCTCCCAATAACCCTAACACTAACTACAACCTAACTTGTTTTAATCTTCCATTATTTGATGTCTTCATCAACATCTTCTTCATTGCCTCACATCATTTGGAAAACATCCTGATAAAAATCTGCGAACATTAAATGTTTAGGTAAATATAATGGAACAACCATCCATTGGAATGCATAGATAACCAACCACTACAACCATTAGTTTATTAATATTCCCTTCATGTACATGGTTCATTGTATCATTCTTCCATTACATGTATTCTTACATGTACCTTTATCTTCACATCCATCATCATTATCCTAGGTTTTCAATGGCTTACCCATAACCACACTCTGACATTACAAATGAAGGTTTTTGTGGATGACCCCTACAGTCCCTCATCAAGTGGTTTCTTTCTTGTCACAAACATCACATCAAATTCTTTCAATTGACTACAAGTGATACTTTACAAATTGGTTTCTAGACATTATTGGAGTACACTTTGTTTCATTAAGATAAACACCATCATTTGACTCAGGGACATACAATTATCATATACGATTGAGATACACAATAAAATATTATCTTAGGACCAATACACAATGTCAAACATGACATCATTGAACCTTTTACAAATACAATGTATGACTAACATTTTTTCTTCTTCACTAGCATTTTCGTTGTTGTACAACTTCTAATGGTTCTCCTTGTTTTCATGACTCTGAGCTTCATCGTTGAATTTCATATTTCTTTTTTATTTTTTTATTCCCTTTATACTTGCATAAAAATGGTCATTGTGTAAACTATGTACTTCTTCTTGCAAACAAGTAATTATTGATGTCCATATAAAAAAAAAACTCATTTACCAAAATACATGGGTGACATATGATGTACTCACCAATTCTCTAGGAATTTTTTTCTTCTATATTATTCATCAATATGTTAAATCCTCTCTAACTTGATCCCTCATAATTTGATAATATTGCATCTCACGCTTCACCTTTTAGTCAAATACTCAAATCTCCAATTCATCATCATGCTTAAAGATGAGCCCACTTACCAACTTTATATTTTTGAATGGTTGAACTCATAACTTGATGTCACATCCCCTTATAAGGAAGATACATAGTACATAATTACATCTATTACCACACTAATGTATATAGCGATGATTTATCAAGGTAAGGATGCCTATGGCTAAACTTTACATCTTGGAAAAAACTTTTGGGGTGTTTGGTAAACTACTTATGCACTCTGTGTACATATTTACATCATTTTAAATCAGGTACAACTAGAATTCAAATTTTTTTACAACACAAAGTTTGCCATAAGTTTTACATAATTTTAAATTAGATACAACAAGCATTCAAAATATTATAAAACAAAAAAAAAATTTGTCATCAATCCTTTATAGAAATCTTTTATCCAAAATATAAACCCCTCTCATCACCATCATTTTCATTACACGTCAACTAAAATATATAAAAAATATTATCGAATAATATTAATGAATTTAATAATACCACATTCACCTATCACTCTTTTAAAACTTCACCCTTCATTTGTCACTAATATTAACAAGATATCATAAAATAAAAAGAATTATCTCCTCATCTTTTATTTCCTTTCATTCAATAAAGCCTCTCTTGAAACTGAATGGATTTTTCACCCTTCATTTGTCATTAATATTAACAAGATATCAAATAATAAAAAGAATTATCTCCTCGTCTTTTATTTCCTTTGTTTCAATAAAGCCTCTCTTGAAACTGTATGGATTTTTTTTTACCCAAAAATATAATATATATATTTTTTTCATTTCCCCTTTCCATATAAACCTTATACCTTTCGTTTCGGTACTTTTCAATATGTTAAATCAAATTTAAAATAAAAATAAATATTTTCCTCTTTTTGCAATTGGGCCACATTCTCCATTTTACTGAACATTAAGATGATTAAATCTCCCCACAAATAGTAAGATCCAATTGAACATAAGCCTGGTAAATCTCCTTCATAGAGTAAATCTCCAATGCTAATGACCATATTGTTGGAATATTAATTCCAACTGCCCGCACAGAATAGCAGGACGGTGAAGTAAATTGTGATGGGAATGAAAAGAGAAGCAGGACGACGGACTTCAAAGATGATGGGATTGGAAGGGACAACAACGGCGGTGGAAACCTCTAGTCCAAAACTTCACGCAATCTCGAACTGATCCACAACACCAACCATCCTTCATTCCTCTGCTAAACATATTGAATGCAAAACCAACACAACACCATTCTGGCAGGTAGCAGAGATGGCCAGCGACAGAGGAAGGTGAACCCCCGAAATGGGTGACGTCATCCATCTGTAGACCCACCTCTTCACAATTCAAAGCAGTTCGGGGGGAATAAGGGAACTCACAGGAATGAACTCCAAGCAGCCCCCGGAAAGCTCAAAGGAATAAATTTTTTATTGTAATGTTTTTTTTATTTCCCGCATATGTTTTATTTTTACCGTGGGTTAATTGTTTTTACTGCGGTACATATTTTTGAGTTTGGTTAAAAGAGTTATAATATATATTGTAAATATTTTATATTTACAATATATATGAATATTATAATGTCATATACATATGCAGTGAGAGCATTGTATTGTAGAGACAGAGCATTGAATTATTTTGCCCGAAGGCAGAAACAGAGAGACAGAGAAAGAAAATTTTTGTAGCGCTGTGTGTGCAACAGCCAGTGAAGTTTCCACTGTGAATCCAGAACTTCGTTCTGAAGAATTTTATCTTGTAACGGATTTTTTATTTATAATGAAATAGCAGTGTTATATTTCATCTCTCTGTATCTGCAAATTAATTTTTTATTCTCTGTGTTGTGGAAGAGGAATTGTTTTATTTCTCTATCTGTGTGTTTAGAATTTCTCAGAAAATTCCAACATGGTATCAGAGCTAGTCTAGGCGCTCAGTGAAAGAAGCAAAGATTTCTCTTCACTGCAGAAGTTGTAAGAAGTTTTTTTTTGAAGCAGATTTCTCCAACAGAGAAAGCTTCTGTTTGTTTTTTTTTTTACACAGTCAAGGAAATTTTTTGGTTTTCACAGTTACAATGGCAGCAACAGGCACTAGTCTGAAAAATCCCCAACTTCCACAGTTTAATGGGAAGAATCATGATTATTGGGAAATCACGATGAGAGCCCTGTTTGCTTCACAGGACATATGGGAGCTAGTTGAGAATGGTTACCCAGAACCAGCAGATGCAACAGTGTTGGTTGTTTTGATAGTAGCAGAAAGAGATTTGTTAAAATATAATAGGAAGAAGGACTCCAAAGCCCTCTTCTATATTTTTCAATCTGTACATGAGAGTATTTCCCGAGGATTGCAGCAGCAACAAATTCTAAGGAGGCATGGGATATTATCAAGATAGCCTATCAAGGCATGGAGAAGGTTAAGACAACAAAGTTGCAAATGCTGAGAAGAGATTTTGAAACTCTATGTATGAAAGAGTCTGAAAATATAGACTCATTTTTCACTCATGTTATTGGGTTGGTTACCCAGATAAGGTCCCATGGAGAGACACTTGAAGACAGAAGAAATAGAAGAGACAAAGGATCTCTCACAATTTACAGTGGATGAGCTGAGTGCATCCCTAATGTCTCCTGAACATAGATTGAGCAGAGGAACAGATTCCTCATTGGAACAAGTTTTCAAGACTCAAATGTCTTTTGGCCGAAGTAGAGGTCAAAGTAGAGCAAACAATAGAGGAAGAGAAAAAGCTAAAACAGAGGAAAAAATAGCCCTGCAAGTTCGAGTGGAAGGAGCAGCAATTAGAACCAGAATGAAGGCTCAAGCCAACATCAAGCTCATGGACAAAGGTATCATAAATCCCAATTCCAGTGTCATTATTGCAAGAAATATGGGCACTATGCCAATGAATATAGGAAAAAGAAAAATGACATGAATAATAGGCAGAATGATAATTTTGCAAAAGAAGAAAAGAACCAAAAGAATGTGCTATTAACATGTAATATAGCACAAGATAGACAAGATGATTTATGGTTCTTAGACTGAGGTTATAGTAACCACATGACTGGAAACATAGCAATGTTTTCCAATCTGGATGAAAATGTTAAATCTGAAGTAACAACAGGAACTAATAGTAAGATCTCTGTTAAGGGAAAAGGTAGAGGCCAAGATCCCAGCAGCTGTGAGAACAAAGTCTCAGCGACAAGAGATGGTACCGGCTTGAAATGTAATATTTTGAGCATTGGACAGCTCATTAACAAGGGCTACATTGTATTTTTTAAATATGATGTGTGCACAATCATGGACATACCTACAAGCAAGAAAGTCATTGTAGAGGTGTAGATGAAAAGCAATAGGATGTTTCCTCTCAAGCTTAGAGTAGAATTGAAGGAAAGAAGAAATGTAGTAGCTGTAACACAAGAGGTCTTTCAAGAGGAAGTGAAAGATGAAAACTGGTTATGGCACTTGAGATTTGGACATCTCAATTTTGGAGGCCTGAACTTGTTGCACAGAAAGGGAATGGTAATAGGATTACCATTGATCGAGAAACCGGACAGCATTTTTGAAGGCTACATCTTGGACAAACAACACAGAGAAATCGTTTCATCAGGAAAGAGTATAAGGGAAAATGAACCCTTAGAAATTGTCCACTCAGATTTGTGTGGACCAATGCAAACACCATCACTAGCTGGAAACAAATATGTTTTGACATTCATAGATGACTAAACCAGAAATACATGGGTTTATTTCTTGAAATAGAAGAGTGAAGTATTTGAACAATTCTTCCACTTCAAAGCTCATGTTGAGAAGCAGAGTGGACACTACATCAAAGTGTTGAGAACTAACAAAGGTGGAGAATACATCTCCAAAGAGTTCCTACATTTCTGTAGGGAGAATGGCATACATAAGCAGTTTACCACAAGGTACACAACTTAGCAAAATGGTGTTGCAGAAAGGAAGAATAAAACCATCATGGACATGGTCAGAAGTATGTTGAAGGCAAAGCATTTGCCAAATGATTATTGGGCTAAAGTTGTAAATTGTGCAGCATACATCTTGAATAGATGCCCGACCAAAGTTGTCATGAACATAATCCTGGAAGAAGCGTGGAGCGGCATAAAGCAGCATGTTACCCACATGAAATTTTTTGGATGTGTGGCTTATGCACACATTCCGAATCAGCTAAGGAAGAAATTGGACAGTAAGGGGGAGAAATGTATCTTTGTTGGATACAGTGATGAGTCCAAGGCATACAAAATCTATAATCCATCCACCAAGAAAGTTATAATCAACATGTAGAAATTTGCTGAATAATGATTAATTATTCACCGAGACTATCCTGATCACATACAATTCGAATTTATATGCAACACATAATATCTTCCACTCAGATCATCAAACATGCGGAAATAAAATCAAGCGATAACACATCAAATCATCATACACATTAACACAGTATGTATGGGGAAAGCTTATAGCTGAAAACCCCGTAGCTATTGTGTATATTATAATGGAGAAATCATGTAACAAACTCAAGACAATACTCCTCACAAGTACTCAGTACTTTCTCATGAAGTTACACACAAACTAGCTCAGTTTTGAACAGGTTACTGGTTCAAAACTCACCGCCAATTGCCTTGCCTCTATTGCGCAATCCAGGCCTATCTATATAGAGATCCAAGGTTTGAATCTCCTTGGCTTGACTGCGCAATTGTCATGGACAAATCCTCCAAGTGTGGTGAAAATCTCATGCACAACTGATGTCGCCACTGATAGCTAACTCCACCCTTTCATCTACCTCTTTCACTGGTCTCCACTGAACTGATCATGCACTGTAGTGAACTGATGTGTTCTTGAGTTGAATAATGAGTTACTAATTAATGAATTAAAAAATATTTAATTCACTCCACTCATAACTAATTGATTAGCTAGTTAAACTAATCTCAACTAGTTCAACTAAAATAAACAGAACACAACTCCACTAGCTGTCCCATTAACTCCACCAAACTTCTGCCACTGAAGTCCTAACTGAAGTAAACCATGCATGATGCCATCAAACCCTTGGGAATAGCGTAATTCCTCTGTCAGATGCATGAGCCACTTCCAAGGCTCGAACTGAAGTGCTCCAAGAGAGTAAACTGAAGTTTATAGTCTAAATATTATTAAGGGTAAATAATATTTGACTTCCGTATTTTTAGGAGAGGCAGTCTAAAAATAGACTTCGACCTCTTCGACCTATAGGTCACAAAAATAGAGTCCCATCTATTTTTACCAACATGACCAATGCTCCAAGAATCTCATACTGGAATCCCCGGACCATGCTCCATATGTCTAAAAATAGACATAGTCATTTTGCGCCAGAATTTGCCTGCGGGCCCACTTAGTGAAGGCGACTTCATTTCTCTAAGCTCCATCATCTTGCTGCATTTTCAACACTCCCTCTCAGCAAGATATGGATTATCTGCAACCCCTATCCTGCCTCTGTGGAATTCGAACTTGCTCCTGGTGAGCGCCTTCGTCAGGATGTCGGCATCCCGATCCTCCGTGGGAACATATGAAAGCATCATGATTCTCCGCTGAATACAATATCTGATATGATGGTACCCGATGTCGATGTGTTTGGACCTATCATGAAATACTGCATTAGCCGAGAGTTTAATGCAACTCTGGTTATCACAGTAGATCACTGTAGGCTCCAAATGCAACGTGAACAAACCTACGAGGATCTTCCTCATCCAAATAGCCTCGCATGCAGCCAAGCTAGCTGCCATGTACTTGGCCTCTGCTGAACTGAGTGCCACGGATCTTTGCTTCCTGCTATACCAGGAAACTGCTGTCGACCCAATGCTGAAAACTCCTCCAGAAGTGCTCTTCCGGTCCGTTGGACTCCCTGCCCAATCTGCATCAGTGAAGCCAGAAAGCTTCGCTCCATCCTCCTGTCTGGACCATAGACCATATCCCGATGTGCCTCTAATATAGCGCAATACATGCTTGCCTGCCTTCCAAAAGAGCTTGGTAGGCTTAACCATAGCTTGCGAAAGCTAGTTAACAGCATAGCATATATCGGGTCGTGTATTGACCAGATACATAAGCGACCCCACCAACTGTCGATAGACAGTGGCATCCACTACCTTCGCTGAAGTAGCATCCTCCTTCCTCCAACCACCAGAAAGAGGAGTGTCAACAGGCTTGCAGCCATGCATGTTGAACCTCTCCAGAATCTCCCGGGCATACTTGCCCTGAGAAACAAACAGTCCTCCACTGCGCTGCCAAATCTCCAATCCCAGGAAATAATGAAGGATGCCCAGGTCCTTCATCTCAAACTCTCGTGCAAGATCCTCGTTGCATGAAAGTATCAACTGCTCATCGCCAGTCAAAATCAGATCATCTACATACAGTACGATGATCAACAGCTTCCCCTCCACCACAATCTGGTACAGGTTTGGATCCGCCTCACTCTTTGAGAATCCAAGCCCGGTGAAGTAGCTGTCTATCCGAGTGTACCAAGCACGAGGTGCTTGCTTCAGCCCGTACAGTGCTCTCTTGAGTCGGCACACATGCGACTCACTGCTGAAGATCTCAAAACCTTCAGGCTGCTCAATGTACACCTCTTCCTCAATAACTCCATTGAGGAACGCAGTCTTCACATCCATCCGATGAATGTGCCACCCCATCTGCGCCGAGAGAGCAAGGATCGTCCGTATGGAAGAGTACCTTGCGACAGGTGCAAAAGTCTCCTCATAGTCAATCCCCTCGATCTGTGAAAAGCCACGGGCGAAAAATCTCGCCTTGTACTTCTCCACACTCCCGTCAGCTGCCTGCTTCACCTTGTAGATCCATCGTGAACCCACCACTGATTTCCCAACCGGTCTTGGGACAATCTCCCATGCACTGTTCCTGACGATCGAATCATATTCTTCGATCATGGCATCAACCCATGCGGGTTCCTCCACAGCTTCCTCAAAAGAAGATGGCTCCGTCACAACACATTGACTCACAAGAGCCATGTATCCAGTGTACCGATCCGGTGACTGTCTCTGTCTGCGCTGTGCTGTAGGTGGTCCTACAACCTTCTCTGCATCCCGAGCCAGTCGCTCAGCTTCTGTAGTGCGCATGCGCCCTCTGATGGTTGGCGCTGCCTGGGTGGTTTCTTCCACCTCCGGAACCTCCTCTTGTGGCTGATCCACATCCGGAAGCTCCTCCTTAGGAACTAACAGCTCCTCATCTGCATGCAAGTGTAGCTCCCTCTCAAGCGAACACTGCATGGCTTTCTCCTCCCGAAATTTTATATCCCGTCGCACAACAGTCTTGCGACTGTCTGACAAATACACCCGATAGTTGTGAGGTGTATCAGTGTACCCCACAAATATTCCAACCTCAGCAGTTGGATCCAGCTTCCTTCTCGCATCCTTCTTCACATGCATGTAGACAGGAGAACCAAAAATCCGCAAATGGGAAATATCAGGCCTCTTGCCAGAATAAGCCTCCTCTGGTGTACTCATGCCAAGAACCTTGTGAGGACAACGGTTCTGCACATACACTGCTGTATTGCATGCCTCAGCCCACAAGTGAAGGGGTAGGCCCCGATCATGCAACATCGCTCGTGCAGCACCCACGATCGTTCTGTTCTTCCGCTCAGCCACCCCGTTCTGCTGTGGGTTATGGGGTGCGATGAGCTCTCTCCGAATCCCTTCTGCGCTGCAGAACTCCTTGAATTCAGCCGAGATGAATTCACCACCATTATCACTCCTTATAGCAATCACCTTCTTCCCCGACTCCTTCTCGACCAGTGCTTTAAACTCACAGAACTTCGCGAATGTATCGCTCTTCTTCTGCATGAAGAAGATCCAGCACTCTCGAGAGAAATCATCAACAAAGATCACATAATACCTGTGCTTTGCTGTCGAAGCAACTGAGAAAGGACCACACACGTCTGTGTGAACTCTCTCAAGGATCTTCGTGGCGCGACTATCCTTCTCGTGAAAGGTGGCTTTCACATACTTCCCTAAAGTACACCCCTTGCACTGATCTGACTGCGCAAGAGTGCCCTTAGGAAGCCCAGTAGAAATCTGCTGCAAAATCTTCAAAGCTCCATGGTGAAGGTGGCCCAATCTCCTGTGCCACAGTTCGCCCTCATCATCCCGGCTCACCACTTCCCCCGCCTTGCATGCAATAGCTGTGCAGCCATCTACCTGCAACTGATAAAGGTTCTTGGTTCGAACCCCTATCTTCCGGGTGTCTCAAGTAGTCTTACTGCGCAGGAAGGATTTTCCTTCACTGAAGACCACATCATACCCCTTATCCTCCAACATCGCTACTGAAATCAGGTTCTTCTTCAATCCATGTACATGCATGACATCCTTCAGTACAAAGGGTTTACCAGACTCCCTCTGAAAGGATATGGTACCGATACTAGTCGCACTGTATCTACCATCATCGCTCATCTCGATGTGCACACCCAAATCTTTGTCCTCCAGATCTGAGAACAAATCCCGATCTCCCGTCATATGAAATGACGCACCGCTGTCCAAGAACCATACCGATCCCAACACACTTGAAACCAAGCATGCAATCAGTGAAAAGTCAAGCTCGAACTGTGAAGCCAAAGCTTCTCCATCTGCAGATCTTCCCGCTTGTTTGTTCTTCTTCTTCTTTGGACAATTGGTAGCATAATGTCCGTGATCATGGCAGTGAAAACATTTCACTTTCGCCATATCCTGCTTCTTGCCCTTAGCTCCATAATGAGAGGTTTTCTTACCCTTCCCTTTCTTAGCTTTGGACACCAAAGCGCAGTTTTCTTCATCAGCTCCCTTTGATGAAGATCCATCTCGAGTAGTCCTCCTTATCTCCTCCCGCATGAGATCCGCCCAAAGGCGCTCCCATCCCGGCAGCTTCTCCCGACCATTGACACTATCTTGATATGAGTGCCAAGCCTTCGGAAGACCAAGGAGAGTCAGGTCGACCATATCCTCTTCATCGACAGTAACTCCCACACTTCCCAGTTCATCTCTGCATTGAGTGAACTTCGTGAGGTATTTAGCGATACTGTCGCCCTTCTCCATCTTGATGTTCCTGAGCTTGTCTTTGAGCGCCAGCTTCCTTTGGTCACTCTTACTCCGGAATAGATCCGTCAAAGCTTTCCACATTAAATATGGAGTAGCCTTTCCATGCAGGCTGGATACAATATGATCCTTGACGCCCTCCAACAGGATTCTTCGACACTTCGCCATCTTCTTTTGCCATGCATCGACTTCAGCAGGATCAGTGGGCTTTTGGACATCCGTATCTACGAACTCCTTCAGACCATTATCTTCTAATACTGCCTCCATGTGATCCTTCCATGCAACATAATTCGAACTTCCTTCAAGAGCATATTCGAGTCGCAAACCGTTGAAAGACATTTTCAACACCGGCACCAAGAAAACAAAACTGCTGCAAAATTTCGAATTCCACCTCAAAGCTCAACCGCTCTAGATCATGAGAACAAATTATTTCTAGCACAGAGATCGACTGCAAGGGGAATTTACCAGACCTTTCACTTTCCGAAGAAAGATGAATCCGGAGGCTACCTGGCCCGCATGCAGACTCTGTCTACCGAAATAAGTTTGTAATCACCGTGATGATCAATCTGAACTTCAATAGCTCCGATACCATGTAGAAATTTGCTGAATAATGATTAATTATCCACCGAGACTATCCTGATCACATACAATTCGAATTTATATGCAACACATAATCTCTTCCACTCAGATCATCAAACATGTGGAAATAAAATCAAGCGATAACACATCAAATCATCATACACATTAACATAGTATGTATGGGGAAAGCTTATAGCTGAAAACCCCACAGCTATTGTGTATATTATAATGGAGAAATCATGTAACAAACTCAATACAATACTCCTCACAAGTACTCAGTACTTTCTCATGAAGTTACACACAAACTAGCTTAGTTTTGAACAGGTTACTGGTTCAAAACTCACCGCCAATTGCCTTGCCTCTATTGCGCAATCATGGCCTGTCTATATAGAGATCCAAGGTTCGAATCTCCTTGGCTTGACAGCGCAATCATCATGGGAAATTCCTCCAAGTGTGGTGCAAATCTCACGCACAACTGAAGTCGCCACTGATAGCTAACTCCACCCTTTCATCTACCTCTTTCACTGGTCTCCACTGAACTGATCATGCACTGTAGTGAACTGATGTGTTCCTGAGTTGAATAATGAGTTACTAATTAATGAATTAAATATTATTTAATTCACTCCACTCATAACTAATTGATTAGCTAGTTAAACTAATCTCAACTAGTTCAACTAAAATAAACAGAACACAACTCCACTAGCCGTCTCATTAACTCCACCAAACTTCTGCCACTGAAGTCCTAACTGAAGTCAACCATGCATGATGCCATCAAACCCTTGGGAATAGCGTAATTCCTCTGTCAGATGCATGAGCCACTTCTGTAGCTCGAACTGAAGTGCTCCAAGAGAGTAAACCGCTGTTTAGAGTCCAAATATTATTAAGGGTAAATAATATTTGACTTCCCTATTTTTAGGAGAGGCAGTCTAAAAATAGCCTTCGACCTCTTCGACCTAAAAAATAGAGTCTCATCTATTTTTACCAACATGACCAATGCTCCAAGAATCTCAAACTCGAATCCCCGAACCATGCTCCATATGTCTAAAAATAGACATAGTCTAAAAATAGACTTTGCGCCAGAATTTGCCTGCGGGCCCACTTAGTGAAGGCGACTTCATTTCACTAAGCTCCATCATCTTGCTACATTTTCAACACAACAGAGATGTGAAGTTTATTGAAGAAGAAGCTTGGGATGGAAGCTTATATAAAATGGTTTATGTGAAGACATGTGTGTCTCACGAAGAAGAAGAGGACGAAACATAAGCTGAAAATCCTTCCTTGGTGGCTTCTCCTCCACCACCGCAAGCACAACAAACCACACCACAAGCTGAAAATAAAACATCCTTGCGAAATAAAGGAAGTGCTTCTTCAAGCACACCATAGGGAACAGAAACTCCATCGAGTTCAAGTGGAACTCCAAGTACACCAAGAAGACTGAGATTCAGAAATATGTGTGAGATTTATGAACAAGGAGAAGTAAATGATAATGCCGGTGTGAACTCTTTATTTTCTTTGTATTTTAATGTTTATGACCCAATTCATTTTGAAGATGTCGTAAAGGAATAAAAATGGATTGAAGCCATGGATGAAGAAATTGGTGCAATAGAAAAGAGTAATACATGGGGTTTAGTGGATCTCCCCAAAGACAAAGAAGTAATTGGAGTAAAATGGGTCTACAAGACCAAGAGAAATGTTGAAGGCAAGATTGAAAGGTACAAAGAAAGACTTGTTGTCAAAGGCTACAAGCAGCAACAAGGAGAAGATTATGAAGAAACCTTTGCACCGGTTGCAAGGATGGAAACAGTGAGAATAGTGATGTCCACAAGAGGATAACATAAATGGAAGGTTTACCAAATGGATGTTAAATCTGCATTCCTGAATGGAGTGTTGAAAGAAGAGGTATATGTTGAACAACCTCCGGGCTCTGAGATTGAAGGCCAAGAGCACAAAGTATGCAAGCTGAAGAAATATCTTTATGGGCTGAAGCAAGCACCGAGAGCATGGTACAGCAGAATAGATGCTTACCTGATTGAAAATGGATTTGAGAAATGTGCTGGAGAACCCACACTCTACATAAAATAAAATGACGGTAAGATTCTCATTGTTTTTTTATATATAAATGATTTAATATTTACTGGCAATGAAGTTTCTCTCATTGCTAATTTTAAAGCAGTCATGGAGAGTGAATTTGAAATGACTGATTTGGGTTTCTTGAGATATTTTCTTGGAATTGAAGTAGAGCAAAATGAAAATGGGATTTTTATTTCCCAAGAAAAATATGTTGAAGAAGTGTTAAAAGGTTCAACATGCAGAACAAAAAATCAGCTGTAACTCCAACTGTCATGGGTTAAAATTGAGCAAAGAAGACAGCGGCAAGGATTTTGATCTGACATTGTACAAGAGCATAGTTGGCAGCCTCATGTATTTGATTGCAACTAGGCCGGATATTATGCACGCTGTAATTTTAATTTCTAGATTTATGGAAAAGCCGAAAGAGACTCATTAATAGGTAGCCAAGAGAATTCTCAGGTATGTGAATGGAACAAAGGGGTATGGTATTTTCTACTCCTCATCTGAAAATTTTAAATTGACTGGTTACACTGACAATGATTGGGCTGGAAGTGTAGATGATAGGAAGAGCACATCTGGATATGTGTTTCAAATGGGATCGGGGGCCGTTTCATGGGCTTCCAAGAAGCAACCAATAGTTTCTTTATCAATAGCAGAGGCAAAATGTGTGGCAGAAACAGCAGCAGCATGCCATGCAGTATGGATGAGAAAAATTCTCAGAGATTTATGTCATGAGCAGGACAAAGGAATGATAATTTACTGTGATAACAGCTCAACAATAGCTTTATCAAAGAATTACGTCTTCCATTAGAGAAAAAAGCATATCGATGCTAAATTTCATTTTATACGTGCACTGGTTAATAACGGTGAAATTGTTTTGCAGCACTACAAAATAGAGAAGCAGTTTGCTGATATTTTAACAAAGCTATTAACGCAGAAGAATTTTAATTACTTAAGGAAATGCTTGGGTATGCAAGAAAACCCAGCAGTTGAAATTAAGGGGGAGTGTTGGAATATTAATTCCAACTTCCCGCACAGAAAAGCAGGACAACGAAGTAAATTGTGATGGGAATGAAAAGAGGAGCAGGATTGCGGACTTCAAAGCTAATGGGATTGGAATGGACAGCAATGGCAGTGGAAACCTCCAGTCCAGAACTTGACGCAATCTCGAACTGATCCACAATACCAACCATCCTTCATTCCTCTTCCAAACACATTGAATGCACAGGCAGCACAACACCATTCCCATAGGTAGCAGAGATGGGTAGCAATGGAGGAAGGTGAACCCCCCAAATCGGTGACATCATCCATATGTGGACCCACCTATTCACAATTCAAAGCAGTTCTAGGGGGATAAGGGAACTCATGGGAATGAACTCCAAGCAGCCCCAGAAAGCTCAAAGGAATAAAGTTTTTATTGTAATGTTTTTTTTTTAATTTCCTGCATATGTTTTATTTTTACCGTGGGTTAATTGTTTTTACCACGGTACATGTTTTTTACTTTGGTTAAAAGAGTTATAATAAATATTGTAAATATTTTATATTTACAATATATATCAATATTATAATGTCATATACATATGCCGTGAGAGCATTGTATTGTAGAGACTGAGCATTGAAATTCTTTGCCCGAAGGCAGATATAGAGAGACAGAGAAAGGAAATTTCTGTAGCGTTGTGTGTGCAACAGCGAGTGAAGTTTCCACTGTGAATCTAGAACTTCGTTATGAAATTTTTTATCTTGTAACAGAGTGTTTATTTTTAATGAAATAGTAATGTTATATTTCATCTCTCTATATCTACAAATTAATTTTTTATTTTCTGTGTTGTGGAAGAGGAATTATTTTATTCCTGTGTCTATGTGTTCGGAATTGCTCAGAAAATTCCAACACATATTGACCATATTTATAATACTTCATTCCAAAACTCATTATGGAAATGAACATGCATAAGATTCCAACTCTTTTTACTTTGGTAACTCATCCTTTATACTTTTCCATCCAATACGTCTATCATTTTTCTTCTTTTTAAAATTTATCTCCAGCTACCATTATTCCAACCATGATGATGAACTTAATTTTAGATAAATAGAAACACCCATGTAGGTCTCTGCAGAATTTCATAGCTATTTTTTCTCAAATGAACTCTTCCTAGATCGATCGGACTATCAGATCTTGTGAAATAGAAGACAACAATTACAAGGAATTGAGTGTCTTCCTCCCCACATGACCTTGCAGGTGCTATTTTTATCATTGGTATTCTTCTACATTGGGTGGCTTCCCTCATGGAGGAAGACACATTTGGATCGAAAAACTTCTCACATTGACTACATTTCAATAAACCATGATACAAAAAAGAACACAATTGTTTAATGGACAAACACTATGTGAGATATGTAGCTCTCAATATAGTTTATTTTATTCTCGTGTGATAATCAAATATCCATAAGAAATCATTTCTCTCAACCTCACTATGTGAGATATGTAGCTCTCAATATAGTTTATTTTATTCTCCTGTGATAATCAAATATCCATAAGAAATCATTTCTCTCAACCCTCCCTAAAGGAAGTTAAACCCATAGACGCACGCTAATGCCAAAACAAATAGAAAAACACATAAGCAGATATTTATTAGATCTAATCTATTTTAAAAACACAATAGAGTCTCATATTTATATTAATAGAATAATTATGATAGATTATAACTCACATTTATCTACAAAAATGTATTGAAACAATACATTTCTCTCACTAACTCTAAAAATTATAGACAATAATCACTTCGAAGAGTGTTGACTTGATTTTTTTTTTTCCAATAATATTCACTACCTATTATAATGCATTGGAAAAATACAGTTCTCCTATTAGCTCTAACAATTATATGCCAATAATTACTTCCAAAGGTGTTGACACGTAGTTACTATTTTTCAACAACAATCATTACCTTTATTCTTCAACATACTTCGCTAGTTTAACTCTCATTAATGAAAATGTTGAAGAGATAATATCTCAAGACCTTTATGCTTGAGAGTGAAATGGTGGATTGAAAATTTAGAAATATGCCACATTAAAAAATTGAATTTATTCATCTCCATCAAATTTCTAAATATTCTTAGAATCTATAGTTGAGTTAAGTTATTATTGAATGAATGAATGAATGAAATTATAACGTCTACTAGTCTAAAAGTAGTCTATGGGACAACTAGCCTCCTTTCTTTTAGCCTATTGCAATTCAATCATTTTCTTACTCAAATTAATGATAAGTTGAACCAACCTTCTAACAATCCCATCAATGAAAAGACAATTCCAATGAACCAATGATAACATACTACCATCAATGTCTCTTATGTCTCTAAAAGCATCACATTCCAAAATGAAATGTTTTTCTAATTTCATATCACAAGTGGGGTTGACTTCCTGAACATAGTACTTTGTCTTTCTACCCAACTCACTGGTTAATATGAATCTTTGCTCTCCATGGGATGCTAGCTCCAATGTACTCTTTTTTTGTTGGAGATCACAAGTGGGGTTGAATTATGGAAAATAGTACTTTTTCTTTCTACCCAACTCATTTCCCCATATATGCTTACTAAACTTCTCTATAAAAAAATTCTTTAACTTAGTGATATTTGTGGGAGAAGCATTGAGGTAAATATTCCATTTTTTCATCCTTTTTTTGTTTTTAACTTCTTGCTATTTGTGGGACAAGCATTGAGGTAAATATTCTATTTTTTCATCATTTTTTTTTTCTTTCATCAATGATTTCTTTCTTTCACTCATGTCTTCATTGAAAATAACTTTAGGCCATGCCTACTCCCATTTGCTCAATTTTTTTTATGTACGTTATGAGGAGCACCATAACAATTGCTTTGATGAGGGTCGTTATTATTTCACTCAACATTATATAATAAGGAACCAAACTTTTTATTTTGAACTTGCTTATGAAAAGTTTTTATTTTTATTTTTTCAATTTGTTTCTATTTTGAGACAGAGATGCTGCTAGCCCCTAATTTATTTTCTCAATTTACTTCTATTTTGAGACAGGGATGTTGCTAGCCCACAATTCACACCCATATAATATCACTCCACCAACTAGGAACCTAAAAAAAACTTTAATCATTTTCCAATCCCATAATTTTGTCCCTCTACTTCTGTTTTGAAGAGCATATAGTGCTTTCTATCCTCTTAAAATTCTCTTCTTTCTGTAGTGCTCTCAATTAAATTTGTTGTTAAAACCAATCCCAAAATACTTGTATTCATCTACCTCTTCAAAAATATTTACTTTACATTTTGCATCCTATGTAGTAAGGTAGTAAGTTGTGGGCATGTCAACTAAGGAAACAACTATTGCATGGAAATATAAAATAGTTAGACGGGATATAAAGGCGTTAAAAATTTGTACAATTAGAGTTATTTACAAATTTCTAATTAATGTGAAGACCTAAATCTAGGATTTAGAACCATATCTGATTTGGGATATTATTATTAATGTATAGAACTTAAAGAAACGTCCATGGAGTATTATTAGTTTTAGAGCGAGCACATTACAAGAGATGAGATTATAATATTCAATCGAAGATAGGTTTATGGTGTCAGAATTTCAAAATGAACCCACCATGTATAACTCAAGAAATTTATTAAACATCTGCCACGTGGCTAGTCGAATTGTTAATGGTACAGGATGACATCATGACAGGCATAAACCCAAAGATGTATGGCTAAGGACTTGGGAAATGCAAGGACATAATATTTTAATTTTTATAAGTAATAAAACATGTCAACGGGAATGGTTGGATTGCGCATTGTGGAATCATTTGGGCACTTTTTGACATAAAAATATCACGCAAAAGCACTACAGATTCATGTGCATCACCAAACCCCGGATGAAGCGGCGGCCGTTCCACTAAAACAGACGTGGTGATGTCCAAGCCGAGTATATATATTTTCTTGTTTAAAAAAACATTGAATTATTCTCCACGTAGCTGCAGTGTACTATAGAACATAGCAATCTATTGTGGAAGCGGACATGGTGGGAATCTTATCAGAAATGCAGATTTTGGCGAATATATTGTACTCAGATGGATAGTAGCTAATTCAAATACTTCACCTCCCGTTATCATTAGGTCATTGCTGGTTATCAAAATAATATATATATATATATATATATATATATATATATATATATATATATATATCCACATCCACCGAGTTAGTCATACCCTTTTTCCTAATTTCATTCCTGAATTTAGTAATTTCGTGTAGTAAGAGATTGAGCCACTGCGATTGTCACGTACCATTAAATTTAAGACTTCTTATCGTGAAAGAGGCAGTAATTGAGTGGATTCTTCTTGTAAAATGCTGTTATGGTGAGTTTACAGCTTAGAGGTGATACTCTTGTCTATATAAATAACGACTAAATTATATTTGACGTATCACAATCAATTTTTGTAATTTGCATTTGGTTAGACAATGATTAAATTAAATTTTATAATTTGCATCCTTATTATATCATAATGATAAATTTATATGGTATTTGATTAAATAATTTATACGATTGAATTTGCGTTTTTTACAGCGATAGTATGTAATCGAGTCAAACGTTCAAACTTCTTTTTATAAAATCATCAAACTCCTTTTATAATATTGATAACAACATTTCGCCACTAAATAAATAATTCTTACATACAACATTGAGATCCTTAGCTAACTTTAAAAAAACGAAGTAGAAACATACATAACCTTTTCCTTTTATATCAATGATGAAATTAAACTTTATAGTTTATAGAATAGAGGAATAACCTGTTACTGAGTTTTGTAATCATCTAACCTTTCGAATTGTCTAAGTGAGTCCATCATCAGGGTAGACGTCCAAAGTTCTTTGAAAAGAAGAGAAAATAAGACAAAAGAATAGAAGTATAAATAGTGAATGATGAAGAGTTTCATGAAAGATCAGCTTTTTAATGAGAGACAACTATTTAATTAATTTTATTATTTATTTATTTATTTTATTATTATTATTATTATTATTATTATTATTTTTATTTTTATTTTTTATTTTTTAATTAATTAATTTATTTAATTAATAAACTAGATTATGTGTTTAAAATAACCTATATAATTCAATAATCTATTATTTAAATTGCTTAATTTAATGAGTTTTTTTATTAAAATATAAATCTTAATTAGGTTGACAATAAAACCCTAATTAGTTAATTAGTAGAAATGTTTTAAAAGTTTGGTAGATATATTTAAATTAATGAATTATTTAATTTGTATAATTTGATATATTTATTTAAATTATATAGGTATTGTATAGTTTGTAAATATTGTTTAATTTGATATGTTTATTATTAAATTATATAAATGTTGTATAGTATGTAAAATTGTTTTTGTTTAATCAATCAATTATTTAATAATTTATTTTCTTCTTTTATTAAATTATTTATTTTTTTGTTTTTTCATGAAACTCCTCATTCTTCACTATTTATACCTCTATTCCTTTGCCCTATTTTCTCTTCTTTTCAAAGAACTTTGGACGTCTACCATTGATGATGGACTCACTTAGACAACGTTGGGTGATTACAAAACTCAGTAACAGATTATTCCTCTCTTCTATAAACTATCTCACCTGTATGGATTCTCTCTTTAAACTTTATAGGTTAAGTCAAAAAATTGAAGTCAAAGGGACCATTATCTTTACCAGTTATATGAAAAGTGGGATTTAATAAATATTTATGCCCGAGGCACAATTTTATTTTGATGAGTTATCTAATAAAATAGGTTTATATGTGAATTCTATTAGTTATATAAGTATTTTTTTTTAATTTGAAAAAATTATATATATTTTTAATATATCTAAAATTTTTAAATAATTTAGAATTTTAATTTCTATAAAAATCAGAATATCAAAAGTTTGTTGTTATTTAAGTATAATTATTTTATAAATGTGATAAATCTATCAATTACTACATGTTATTAAATGTTTCAAAACATAATAGATATTAGAATTTTCAAAACATCGAAAATCACTATAAAAATTTAGGAACTTCAAAGTTTTTAGAATGGTGAAATGAAAAAAAAAAAAAAAAATACATATTCTAAATAGAAAGTAACTAAACGAGAAGGAAAATTGTCCTAGAAAACTCTACCATGGGTAACTGTCACTAAAAGCCACTACAAGTGTGCCACTAATTCCAATTGAGCATTGATAAGATATACTAGTGGATTCAAAATTTTTGCAAGGAGTTAATTCTTGCATGTACAAAACAAGTGAATATGTCTTTTTATATTTCAATTCCCAGCTTGATATCATATGATGGTCCACTTGCAATGAAATGTTTTTATTTTATATAATTGTGATGTGTTTGAATGACTAATAACATATAAAATGTTTAATGAGTACTTCTAGAAAATATATTTTAATTTTTCGAAAAAATACCTCAAGTAATTCTAATTATTCAAGTATTTTCAGTTAAAACTTATTAGAAAAAAACCATTCAAATCTATCAATCTCCTTTTAGATTTTAGCTATTGGAGAATATAACTTATTATTAATAAAAAAAATATTTAAAATATATTCAAAAAATCATTATATTTTGATTTCCAAGAACAATCTTTACTTTTTATTATGTCCTTACTTTTTATTATAAGTAAATCTTGTAATAAGGTGTACTTAAACTTGATTATTTATAGAATTTATAATATTTAATAGAGAAGCAACCCCACACGCTATAAACATAAGCTTAATATTATTAAAAATCAAATTTAAAATAAATAAAAAATTTGAAAGAATGAATAATTATAAAAAAAATTACTATCAAATTAAAATAATCGTTTTAAGGTCAGAACCATGCCCCATATATATATATGAAAAAAAGTATTTTAAAAAATATTTGTTTTAAATAAAAGTAAATTAATTCTTATAATACTATGTTAATATTTATTTTGAAAGTAATTTACACATTTATATTTATTTTCTTAATAAATTATTTTGTAAATTATTTTAATATAAATTATTTATTTTCATTCAATATCCTATTTTATGGTAAAGTTTATGAAATTTTATTTTTATATTTATAATATTTTATTTTTGAAATAATAATGAAAAAATTATTCAAATATTTTATTTCAAATGTTATAAATCTTTATAATAATTCAACTTTTTTACATCTATGTGGTGTTATATTTTAGTTTAAAACTTAATTATAACAAAAATATTTGTATAAGTTATTACCACTATGTAACTTGGTTTATAAATGGAATAGAGAAATTGTGACAAAATTAAACATTTATACATAATACCTATTTATGGCTAATGTGAAAGTTGTTAAAACTCTATTTGCATTCGGATATTATTAATAATGTATCGAACTCAGGAAACGTCTCGAGAGTATTAAAAATTTTGGAAGAGCGCATTACCAAGTGTGTGAATAAAATCAGAACAGTTGGTTTTTGTCTTTTGGCACACGGATCATCAGGAAAGGTCGATGTATTATGATATAAGAATTTCAAAATGACCCGACTTTACAATTGCTTCCAGTCCGTAACATCGATGGTCAAGTTGTACACCATAATATAGGGATATGTAATATAGTTATAATTATATACAATTATGTTGGTTACCAAAGGTTTAATTTAATTGTTTTGTTTTAAATTTGAAAATATAGTTGTTTCAGTTTATAAACAAATTCAGTTTAGATTTATGTGGTATAAATTATAACTCAAACTGGAGATCTGGTTTCAGAGATTTGGAATATAGATATTTAAATATTTCTACTCACAAAAATCTGTATTCGTATACATGGCATGGACTAATAAAAGCATAAAACTGTATAACTATTTTAAAACGCTGGGCAGAGGATGATATCGTTTGCGTAACTTATATGTAGATATTTTATTATATTTAGAAGGTAGTTTTAAAATAGATATCTACTTCCAAGGTTATTGTTCAACTAATTTGGCGAGAGGATAACACGCCGCGGCTTATCGATTTAAATAGAGCTCACTTTATACGAAAATGCATGGAAATGGTGAGGTGAATCACGCTATTGTCCGAATTGAGAAGCCATCATAAGAACAGTTGACAGCAGATATTGTTTGACCTATGCAACAGATATATGTAGATAGTTAATTGGAGTTGGTAAATAGCGGATATTGTGGTGGGTATAAATGCAATCAATGTGCGTAGCTTTGACTGGCTTCTCTGACTGAATGCAGGTATAAATGAAATTAATTTGCATGTTTTTCTTGGGTGTATAGATGCAATTAATTTCCATGTTTTTTTGGTGGTGATTTCATCATTTCATAATGTTAGAGAGATGCGAAACAGATTCATATTCTCCATTATTTGATGGATAATGTCTTCTCCCTTTATTTTTTCTTAACTGAATTTATTGACATCCTAAAGTTAGAGGTTACTAAACGAAAGCTTTTTCTAATATCTTTTCTTTTGTAAATTCGGTAGGACCTTCTATTTTCTATTTATAATTATAGGACAGGTTACATTATATAAAGTTCTTACGATGGCCTCAACCTGCCTGCAGGAAACCAGGTCTGTTGGCCATCTAAGTGCATGAAAAGCTTGCCAAAATTGAAATTGTCTTTTTTTTCTATATGCCGCTTGAACTAACTGTCCTACAACTGCAATATGTTCAAGATGATAACAGAAACTAAGTTCAGAAACTATCAAAAATTGCATACAATAACTTCCTATAAAATCTATCCATCAAAAGAAGAAACTGGGGCTGGGTCCTTTACATTGGACCCGGGCATGTCTACTTGCTGCATCTGCTGAAGCATCTTTTCGATGCGTCCTATCTTGTCATCCATTCTCTGGATTCGGTCAGTTGCTTGATATTGTGTGATCTTAATATGCTGTTGTTGACATTGAATATCCTCCAGCAGATCTTTGACTTGAGGTTCAATTTTTAACTGTTCTGCTTTAGCTTGGGCAGGCTAAAAACTTTGCATTGCTTTTGCAAGAAGACATTTCACAAGCCAGTATGTATGGATGGTCTGGTTAAGTAAGGTAAGATGACCACGGGTGTTTCTGGGATCCTGGATGAAATCAAGAATTTCAGCTTCAACTTCATTATCTTCAGGTTCAATCTGAAGATCTCTTTCCCAGCCACATATTTGATGGCGGACTGGGGAAGAATTACCCATGATGTAATTGGCTACCAGGTTCTCCAAATGTTCCTAGTTAGTTTTTCTGCCTCACTTCTTAGGAACTTGCTCTGGCTGAACCTTCTGCTTTCTTTTGGCAATATCAGATCGTAAGCGGTGTTTCCCCATAATTATAGTGTTCCTATACAGTGAATAAAACATACAAGATAGAACATACAGCAGATTAGAAAGTCTGGTCAAAAGAGACGGGGTTGCAGACTTCTTGTGTCTGTCGCAAGAACCATAATTAAAGCTTTCAGGGCACAACATAATGAACAGGCTCTGCATCAGCCACGATTCAACATCCATATCAGAGCTAGAGATATACAATGGACGGGGGCTTCGATGCCTTTGAGACCAACTGCAGAATTTTGCACTATGAAAGACTTTGGGACAAGAGCAACAGAGGACCTTCAAGTGTAGAACCTGCGTCCAGGTGTGGGTACAGTTGTTACTGATGGTGGAGGTAAATGACCCGGTTAATCTCTGGATGGAACTTGGCAAGCAAGTTGACATCTTACTACACCCAACATTCGGTTGGAGTCTAACCCCACAACTGTCTCGCTTAAGCTGAAGCAGAATTGGGCAACAGTTCATCTCACACCCATCATCCCTAACACTGTGATTATCAATGATTATGGCACTTCGATGGATGGAAATAACAGGATTTAAACACGGGTCCCTAAAACAAGGTTGGACAGAATGGGGCGGAGGAGTAAACCACCAGAGAATCAAAAGAGTAACCCAAATAGACTTGGAATGCTTGAATCTGATCATATAACTAGTGATGAACGCTATGAAATTGAGATAGAGGACAGATACATACCCTGCAAGCATATCAAAGTTGACGGGTTGAGCGCACCTCCTCTTCGGCTCCCAAGCTTTTGCATGCATAGAGCTTTGCATGAGCAATTGGGGAGAGGGAGGGCGATTACTGACCTTAATCGAAACTTGCCCTTTGTGCGCTGACAGAACAGGCTGGCTCGAGTACAAGATTATCATTCCAATGCAAGTGATCACACACTCCAGTGATCGACTATGACGGTGCGGCATTATGAGTAGTAATTGCCGGGGGTGTGGCTTCCGCCAGAGTGCCACGATCTGCCCTTGCTGCCAACTGGTCACCCCGATCTGGGGAAAGCTTTTTATAATATCACAAACCATGTGTCCTAGAGCATTCTACCACCGTCGGGGAATTGATATCTTTCTTTGGACTTGTAATGTCTCCCAATTCGCCCATAATTTTATTTATTTATTTATATATTTATTTATAATAGAACTTCTTTTCTCCTAGTGGACCTTCGATGTATCTTTCCACCCTAGAAAAAGTTTAATACATCTTTTCTCATAATTAAAACATTTACCTCTTTTAATAATCCTTAGTAAGGCATATGATGCTTCTCTTGTTGTTTTCAATCTAATTTGAACTTTATTATTTCTATCAAGATTGAAACTATTTCTTTATGCCTACATATATAAAATGATTATATACTTTTCAATTATTGTGCACAACCTAACTTCTCATTTCCTTTTACCACACATCTACCGTCGCACTCTGCAATGGTAAACCACTCTTTTAGTGCAACAGTAACCATACTCATAAACCATCCATTTAATTTCTTTCGAGGTAGGAAAGGATCACTTATGGATTGTTTTGATATTCGAAAGTTGATAGTATTAATTTCGTAGGATCTCCATATGATCTGATTGTGACGTTTTTGTGCTATTGTATTCCTTCCAAATCCAAGGTACGTACTTTACATTTATGGTCATAAATCTCTGCACTTGGTTAACGTCTGTCTCCACTTGACGTTTATTGACTTCTCAAATATAAATCATCGATCCATGGTTGAACCTACCAATGCTTTCCACTTGTAAGATCAAGATGTGTTAGGGTTTCATTTCGCTTCTTGGTACTTACGGTTTACCTTCTCCATGTGGATTATTCATTTTTCTCCCTTAAGCTTACCTGCTTGGCTCTGTCGTATTTCTCTGAGTAAATCATTTGTCGCCAGAGGGGAGTTTTCACAGTTTGTTTATCACGCAGAGGTTTAGTGCATTGTTCTCGGTAAGTTTTAACTCTAGTATTTGTTTTCTAACTTATGTTTGTTGTATGTACTGATAATTTTCGTAGATTTGCTTCTATGGTTTGGTTTTACTCCACGACGTTTTTCTCCATCGTAATGGGTATTCGTTTCTTGCCAAGTTTCGTTTCATTTGCTATTTACTCAAGCTTTCATCATTATGAATACGAGCTATTTCACTTAGTTGTTTGGAACGAATCTCTAAAGATAGTAATGGTATTAGTTTCGGACTCAGTCAAATGCATAGGCGTTATTATGGCTTGGCATTGATTTTCTTATGGGTGTTTCGTTTATCTCCTTTGTAATGGTGGTGTAAAAAATTCAAGTTCTGCATCATAATAAGTATTACATCAGTCCATGTGTATATTTTTTTGACTTATCCCTCTTCGACATTGTTAAAGGGAGCACTTTGATTTCTCCGAAATCGGCACTCTTATCATGATCGATAGGTTGAGCGTTGCAAACCAGCCTTATGAATGAATGTGACTCATGGCCTTCACAGAGGTAACTCCTCTTGGTTTACATGGAGATAATACATTTTTCTTAAGCTAAAATTCATAAAGATATTTATATATATACTCAGTTGAAGTTTTTCTTATTCAGTATCATCACTTATCCGAAGTTTTTATCAATACGATCCAGGTAGCTCTCGGCTTGAAGCCATTCCATAATTTCTTAAGTCTGTCTATTCGTTTCCCTTTGAAATTTTATAATATAATAGTTTCCTCCTTTTGGCAATGTACATGTAACATGAGATTTGTTTTTGCCTCTATTTGGGAATTTGGTTACCAAACTATTCGAAGCTTCAGGCAGGTGATCTGATGCATGATTTTCTTTGATTCATCAGGACCTAGCTTTGCTTGGATTCTTTAGAGAGGGTTTCGAAATTTATCTCTCTTATCCCTCTTGGACCTGGCTCATGCTTTAGTCAAATTTCGCAAGTGTTGTCATTGTTTTATTATGACGTTTGTAGTCGTCTCACTGAGAACTTATGGACTTTGTTACAATGTTAAACATATTTTTTGTATATATAATCCAGTTTCGGTTAATTATAATTATTGGCGGATTAGCTCCCTGGTTTCTGCACCAGAAGTTCCTTCGTTGCTAATTTTCACTTTTATCAGTACTTAAACGATGATTATCTACAATTTTTTTCCCAATTTTTTTCAATAGTAAGCTTCTCTATATACTAATTCTCTACTTTACATAATTGGACAGACAGATTCTTTCCTTATAGTTATCAGCAGTAAATTTCAGTTAATGAATATTTAATTTTATTAAAATGATAGGAGTTGATTCTCTCCTATTTTGTATATATCTCAAGACTGCAATTAATATTTTGATAGCTTATAAAAAGTTTAGTTCCCCACAATTAAATACATAGATCTTTCATCTGTATGTATGTCAAAAGCTATTACTCGTTTACTTCTATCCACATATATTCTTTCCTATTAAGTCTAAATACTATTTTTGCACTGATAAAAAAATTATTAATACTATATACATAGAGATATACTCCTATGGCTCATATTGATGAAAATCAAATCTGTTCAGTTGTATACAAATATTATTGTAATTCGGAAAGTATTATTATTACTTAATTTCATAGGTGTACTTGAAATATCTCATGTGTTTCTTGGTAAGATCTTTCATAGTTTACTGTTCCAAGTAGACTATAACAGAGTATGTCTCTAATGTAATACATCTATCTCTCTATCAACTATTCACCTATAGATGGCACTGGTTACTATTTCATTTTAAATTTTCTATTTTATATCCCATGGTTTGAGTCGAATAATTGAAAGACTAGGGATGGAGTTTAACTTCCCAAACTTTGTATTTGCTTGCAATACATGTTCTTACCATCCATATGAACAAATCAAATTGTCATTGCTATTTGTTTAATTTCTTCTATTCCGTGTAACTTTTTTGTCTTATGTATTTATTTCATGTAATAGAAATTATTTCTTTCCCAGTTCAGGTTTTCCTTTTTAGCAGAAGGTTACAATTTATAGGCATGCACTTCAGTAATTTATCTATGCAATGTCTGTACAGTATTTAGTATTTATTAATCTTTCTAAATTCATAGTTGGTTTATCATCTTATAAGTCTACTTTTCCTAGTCCATACATAGATATATCTGTACATTTACAGAAGCAGATTAAAGTTACAACTTTAATGATTTATGGGAGTAGTATATATCTCTAGATTTAAACCATTAGCAGGTTTAGAGATTCTGGATGATATTCCCTATAATTCCTATTCCTACAACTATACAGAATTTAGAGGATTAATTTCTTCTAAACAGTTCCGTTAAATGTAAGGAATAACAACTTCAGAAATTTGGCTTAAAATAACATCTACAGCAATTAACAATATTTCACAATAACTGGTATTTTAACCATTCATAAAAATTGTGAACATACCACTTCTGTAGATGACCAATCCTCCCAACCTTAGAGTTCTTCTATCTCCAGAACTCACCCTCGAGCTGAGATCCTCTCCTAGAACAGACCAACCCCCAATCTGTTCTGGAGTAGCTTATTTAAGCTTATGCTCCCCAAAGCCTGTTTCTAATTCTGCGTCCAGAATTTCAAGATGCTTTTATTCCTGTTTTCCTAGGCTTCCCTTATTTAGGGACTTTAAAGCTGCTTTCTGCTTTTCTAGCTTTTTACCTCTTCCCAACTACTTTCCTCATCATTGAGGAAATTTAGATTTTTCCTCAAAAATCTAAATTAGAAATAAATTCTTTCAAGGCTTTTTGAAATATTTTTCGGGAAAGTCTTAGCCTCTTTTCATACCTCATGGATTTGGCAAGTGATCTCAAAAATCTCCTTTTGTCATAATGCACATAAATATTTTATTTATTTTTCATAAATAAAAAATTAATTATATCCACACAAAAATTATCCATTGGGGTCCACTCCCCTTTGGACTAAAGTTCAAATGTCTAACTTGAAAACATAAAACTAGGTGTGTTACATATTCCCCCTCTGAAAACAAACACCGTCCTCGGTGTTAACTGCTAACTACTAGAGTTTATTTTAAAAATAGATATGGATATTTTTCCATCATCTCAGCTTCTCTTTCCCACGTAGCTTCTTGAGCAGTCAAGTGCTTCCACTGCACCTTTACTTTAGCTACTGTTCGATTTCTCAATTCAATTTCTTCCCGCTTGAATATTTGAAGTGGCTCTAGAAGGAACTCCCCTTCTGGTTCCACCTGTATCACATTCCAATCAACAATGTGAGAAGCATCATGTACATATATTTTTAATAATGAAACATGAAACACATCATGAACTTTAACATGGGGAGGTAAGGCCTGCTTATAAGCCACTAGTCCCACCCTTTCTAACACCTCAAAAGGCCCACAATATCTAGGAGCCAATTTTGCACAACTTCCAGCATAAAGTGTGCTCTTTTTGGGTTTAATACGCAGTTACATATGATCACCCACTTTAAACTCTCGATGCACTCTCTTCTTATCAGCATATATTTTTTGTCGATGTTGTGATGTCTTGATGTTTCTCTGTATTTGTTTGACAATCTTTTCCATTTCTTGTAGAGTATCGGGCCCCAATACTAGCTTATCTTCAGGTTGGCTCCAGCTTAAAGGAGTACGACACTTTCTTTCGTAGAGTGTTTCAAATGGACTCATTTTTATGGAGGATTGATAGTTGTTGTTGTACGAAAATTAGACTAAATGCAAGTAGTCTTCCCATTTTCATGGCCTATCTATCACATACATTCTCAGCATATCCTCCAAAATCTAATTTGTTCTCTCTGTTTTCCCATCCGTCTGAGGGTGATAAGCAGTACTAAAAATTCAATTAGTGCCCATGCCCCCAAACAAAACTTTCTAAAAGGCGGCTATGAACTTAGCATCTCTATCTTCAATAATCATCTTTGGGACCCCGTGTAGCCTTACTATTTCTTTTAGAAACACATTTGCTACTTCGGCTATCCCAAAAGTAGATTTTACAAGTATGAAGTGTGCAGCCTTTGTTAAAGTATCTATCACTACCATCACTGAGTCACGCTGATACTTTGTTCTGGGTAACCCGGTTATAAAATCTATAGAAATAGTGTCCCACTTCCATTCTGCAATTGGCAAGGGATTTAAAAGACCAGCTGGATGCTGGTGTTCAATTTTGACTAGTTGACATTCCATGCATCTAGCTAAATATTTTGCTACATCCTTTTTCATTCCTGGCCAAAACAATTTCTTTTTCAAGGCTGTAAGCATTTTCTGATATCCAGGATGCCCTTAATATGGCTGTTTATGATATTCATCCAGGATTTCTTTTTTCTAAGAATCCACATTGGGGATGTACAATCTGTTTCTATAGCAGATCAACCCTTTCTCATTTTGGGTGTATTCAGCCATTTCCTTTTTCAGTATTTTTAATTGTAGGTCTTCATAATTTGGATCTTGATCTGCTACCTTTTTAACTAGTTCTTCTAAGTCAAAAATAGCACTACTCCCAATGTTGCTTATGTTTTGGCAAGCATTTTTGCTTAGCGCATCAACAATTTTTTTTTCTTTCCCTTTGATATGTTTTATGTCCATATCAAATTCACTCAGAAAATATAGCCATCTGGCTTGTCGAGCATTCAAATCGGTTTGAGAAAAGAAATACTTGAGACTAATATGATATGTCATCAATGTAATTTTTTTTCCAAGAAGATAGTGTCGTCACATCTTCAAGGCATGAAGTAAAGTAGCCAATTCCAGATCATATACACTATAATTCTATTCATGTTTTTTAATTTTTCTAGACTCATATGAAATAACAAAATTTTCTTGCAACAGAACTCCTCCTAATCTCTCTCTACATGCATCCGTACACACAACAAACTCTTTGTCAGGATGTGCAATTTTTAGTATAGGGGCTGTAGTAAGTTTTAATTTTAGTTGTTCAAAGCTATTTTGGCATTTTTCCGTCCACTCAAATTTGGAGCCTTTTCTCTGTAGTGAAGTTATGGGATATGCTATTGCGGAAAATATTTTCACAAACCTTCGATAATAACCTGCAATTCCCATAAAGGGTCTCACTGTTGAAACATTGGTCGACACCAACCGTTCTCTAATAGCCTTTATTTTCTCAGGGTCAACAACCAATCCTTGTTCAGAAATGATATGCCCCAAATATTGAATCTTATCTTTATAAAATTCACATTTACTGAATTTGGCATATAACTGGTTCTTGTTGAACCCTTAGTTAAACTAAGAGGGGGGGGGGGGTGAATCAATTTAACACATTCATGGAATTTTAAAAAAAAATCATTAACACTTGTTTACACCTTCATTTCATGTTTAACTTAACTTGTGAGTAATCTTAGAATGTGAGCAGCAAGCATTAATATAATGTAACAATAGACTTAATATGAGAGCATCAATTATTAAGCAGATGATATAAACCAGATCAGCACATAAAAATCATGCATAGAGACACCAAATATAAGTGGAAACCCATAAAGCGAGAAAAACACATCTTATTATTGTTGTGATGCAAAGGCAAGCTTCAACTCCCTCTCACCACTAATTTTCTGTAGGCATCAACCTACAGGAGGCTCCTACCTCAATTCTGCAAGCTACAACTTGCAAGGAAGCTCCAACTCCCATCAATTTTCTGCAGGCACCAACCTACAGGGGGCTCCAACCTCAGTTAGCTACAACTGACATCTATCAAGCTACAACTTGATAGGGAAGCTCCAACTTCCTTACTCTTTCTAAAGAGAAACACTTGCTGATTTACCGTGGATATCAGCTTTGTTCTATTCCATCTGCTCTGCTGTTCATCTATTCTCATATCTGCCCTGTATCATCTCTGCATCTTCTCAGATTCTCTATCAGCTTCTCCTTCTTCTCTGCTAAGCTCCTCCTTCTTCTCTGCTAAGCTCCTCCTTCTTCTCTGCTCAACTCCTCTTTCTTCTCTGCCTCACTACTTCATTTCTCCATTCTATTCACTCACTCTCTAACTCTTTTGTGCATATCAATGTGATTATATATAGAGTTTATCACATGACTTTTTACATTCCTCAAGGAATTTGAAGTGAATAGTCCTGCCTTTTTTCCTTCTTCCTTCTCATTTCTTTCACCCGCTCATTCAAAAAAATATAACAATATGCATTAATTTCAATATTACAGTGGGGGTTTTGTTTTCCTACTGGAGACTTTCCAATGCATCACAAACAATAAAAAATTAATTACAACATTTACATTCACATTTTCAGTTACACCAATTTCACTCAACTCCTTTTCTGGATTTTGACTTTACTGGATTTGTTTTTTCTGCTATTGTTGAGTGACTGTTCTGTATACTTTGGTTCACCTCTTTGTATATTCATCCTTTTCCCTGTACCATTTTTTTTGTTTGTCGATGTCTCTCTCTCTTTCGTTCTTGCAGGCTTTCTTCTTCATTGCATTTGTATAACTGTTGTACATATAAATGTATTTTAATATAGCTGTTGTACAATTTATCATTCTACTGCTGAACTGGCAATTTCAATAAACATATCTCGATACTCTAGAACTATGCGGAAGCTTTGATAGTTTCTCATTCATCTATGGTTATGCAACCATATTATAAACGTAATATACCAATATATTATACGTTTTTCTACCAATGTTTCGAAATGTTGCATAGTATCCTTGACTTTGGCTTAAACCCCGACGCATCAACATTATATATATATGAACATAGATATACTATTACATGCTCATGGTTTCCTCATAATATATATTCCCCACTTCAATTTTTACAAACATTAATGCGTCGTTGACTTATATTAAAACCCAACAGAAATATATATCCATATCACCTTTCGGGCCCTTCAACAATATTTAATATTCAACTTGGGGGTTAATATCTTGGCATAATACAACAACGTATATTGAACCAATAATGTGAAGGGAAATCGGGTCCCACACCCTTAATATATACCTCGTAAACCATCACGTCCATCCAACGGCTGTGATGATGTCCCTTCGTTTTCAGTGATCCACTGAGCATAGCGAATTATCGTGCAACCAAATAGTAGGAGAGTTAATTCTCCAAGTTCACGTGATGGAGTGGGTCCCAACGCTTAACTTCCATTCTCATCTGACGGCGAAGAACACGTCACCTCGCTCCACATGATTCAATAGATATCGCTTGACGAAGCTGCACAGACGATAACGCGCGATGGCGCGCAATGAAAGTGGTTTTGGGGTCCCTCTGTATGCCACGTGGCAGCTGCTCTATGGAATCGCTCCGATTTCTTGAAAACCGCTTGCCCGTCGAAGGTGGTGTGATGAAAACCACCGATTCACTCTAAACCACGTCCACTATTCCTCCTTCGTGGTTCTGTCCCTCTACTCCAGGTTCCGTCGTCCGAGTTCCGCTTAGCTTCCACTCAAGGCTTCGTCAAGCACAGCTTCGTGCCTCTGCCTATTATGAAATTGGCCACACAGGCCAAATTCCCAATACTCAATCACAGTCTCATTCACTTTCGTTTCTCCATGAAAGCATAACTCTGTTTTAATTGTTCTTCCGCCGCGTGATTGTGTTAATGTAACTCAGGTTATATATGATTTGAGCTAGTCCATACTCTCAACGGAGATTGGAATGGATAGGCTTCTTCCCTATTTATGGATGCAAATATACATTAAAGGGCATCTAAACTAACACAGGTCATATATATATGTATTCTGGCAAACATGCTCTGCGATCAGGTGTCCATTTAATTGCATTCTTCAGCAAGCGGGTCAACCTTATCGAATCCACCATACAGAATTACATCCTTTACTGATATGCTATCTCGTGCTTTTACGGTTCATTCTAGAATGCATACAAATTGTCCTCTATTCATTGAGTTAGGAAATTAAACAAATAGGAATATACATAGTGATTGATTCTTCATGATTATAAGTCACACTGAGTCACTAATTCATCCAATGATACAAAGTTTCACACTAACCCTACTACAGTATTTCCATTAATCCATTGGTTCCAATACACACAATTCCACAGTTCTTCATCAAGATATACAAATGAAATCAACTACAAAACCCTTCTGGTCTTGGCTAGATATTCAATTGGCCCTTCAATTAATTACCTTGTCTCTCCCTAGCAGCTCTCTCCTTTTCCATCTCCTTTGCCTCTGTTTCCTCTGATGTCTTTGTTGCCTTTCCAGATCTCCAATCAAATAACCCTTATAAAACTGCCTCAGCTTCATGTTCCATGCTCTCTTTGCCTTGTTGCTATTTCAAGTGTTCCTCCTTTGTCATTTCCTTTTCCATCAATGAAAACATTTCCAACAGTTCTCTTTCAAATTCTGTAAAACTATCCTTAAGTGTTCTTTGTGCTCTTCCTCACCTTTTGAATAGACTAGAATATCGTTTATGAACACTAGTACAATTTTATCTAAGTACTTGTTCAAAAAGTTGTTCAATAAGCACATAAAAGTGGCAAGGGAATTTGTCAAACCAAAAGGTAGGACTACAAATTCGTAATGACCATACCTAGTTCAAAAATTTGTTTTACAGATGTCTTCCTCCTTAATTCTGAGTTGGTGGTAACCAGTCCTCAGATCAATCTTAGAAAATACTGAAGCCCCTCTCACCTGATAAAAAATATCATCTATTCTGGGCAATGGGTACCTATTTTTGTTTGTCAACTTATTCAGTTGACGGTAGTCAATGCACATTCTGAAGGTTCCATCCTTCTTTTTCACTAATAGCACCGGTGCTCCCCAAGGAGATAAAATCAGTCTGATGTAACCTTTCTCCAACAATTCTTGTAATTGCATTTTTAATTCCATGAATTTAGGGGGGGGGCATCCAATAAGGGACACTGGAAATGGGTGTTTCTCCAGGCACCAAATCGATTGAAAATTCAATCTCTCTTTTGGGGGGAAGATGAGGATTCTCATCTGGAAAAACTTCCTTAAACTCTCTTACCACTGGCAAAGTGTCTAGCAGGTTTTCTTCAGGTTTTTGTCCTAATTCTTCAACATGTACAACACATACTTGATATCCTTTTCTAGCTTTTCTTTTTAATTACAGAGCTGATATTTTTCTTACAGAGATTAGTTTTGGTTTTCCTTTGAGTATAAAGGGTCTCCCCTCCTCATCTATGCAACGCAGAGTTTTCTCCCAACAGTTCATCATAGCCTTTCTCTTTTCTAACCAGTCCATTCCTATCAACAAATCATATGAGCCTAAGGGCAGAATGTTTAAATTTACTTCTATATGAAAATAATTTAACTTAATTGCTGTTTGAGGTAACTTATGAGTTACTTTTCGCTTGGTGCCAGTGGTTAATTGGACCAACCAAGACTGTTGAAATTTTTCAGTTTTGAGATTGCATTTCTCTACAACTTGTGGACTAATGTAACTCAAAGAAGCACCCAGATCAATTAAAACTGTAACAGATTGGTCAGCAATCTTACCTTCCATCTCGACCATGGTAGCCTAGTGTTCTGCTTGCCAGTTCTCCAAGGCTGCACTGATAGTGGGTATGTTCCTTGTAATATCATTTACTGTGGTAGGTTCTCTATCTCTCATAATCATTTGAATATTTTTGTGTGGACAGTCCCTCAACAAATGAGGTTTTCTGCAACCCAAACATTTTAAAGGTTCCCGCATTTTGACTGTTCCTTCCTTCTTATTATCCCCATCTATCTGTTTTGACCCAAATTGGACTGATAAATTTGACTTTCCTTTGGTTTGTTAATTTTTTTCCACTGATGATCCCTACCAAATTTCTTCAAGTAAGTTGGTTTCTATATCTTTCCTTTGAACTCACCCTTGTTTACCCATCTTTTTCCATGTTCACTCTTTCCTTTAAACTGCTGGTAGCATAATCTATCTTTCCTCACTGCTTCATGCATATTTTTTGGATTATCGAACTCTATTTTCTCCTTGTACACAGCAGGAAAACAATTCAAAAAACTATGTAACTTTGCCTTCTCTTCACGAATATAAGGAACATACCTTAACAAATTTTTAGAATTGGTGAAAAACTCATCTATAGTGAGCTGTCCCAATCTGAGTTCGTGGAACTCCTTTTCTTTATCATCATAATAACGTTCGTTCAAATAGTGGTTTTTAAACTTGACTTGGAAATATTCCCAAGTGACTGTCTTTTCATCAATGGCATGAACCATTTTTGTCTCCTCACACCACACGGTAGCCTTACGCTGCAACTGGTAGATAGCTATTCTGGCCTTTAGATTGCTTTCATATTCATAGACCTGAAAATACTTAATCATATTCAATAGCCATGCCTCAGAATCTTCCTCCTTCTCCCCATCATAGGAGGGAGGTTTAATTTTTTGGAATTCACCATGTAATTCCTTCTTCTGTTTAGACTGATGTCTAGTAGTGTCATCTTCCTCAGAATCATCTGAGAACTTGCCTTTCCTCCTCTTTCTGGAACCTTCACCTTCTTGGCTATTCCGCGAGGTCAGTGCTCTTATCAGCTTTTCCTGCTCCTCACTGGCTAATGAAAACCTTTCATTCTGGCTTTTTAGCTTAGCCATTTCCCGTTGCAACCTGTGCAACATAGCCATCAAAGGAGCATTGGGATCTGGCATGTTATCTCCATCACCCAGATCAACATAAATTTCATCTCCTTCAGCCATTGACTTTTCAGTTCTAGTATCATTGTACGCTAAACAAAACAACATCAGTAACAAATTTTTTTTTTTCTCAAAAAAAATAATATATACCGTGAGCACAACAACAGCCCAGTTTTTCTAACCTGAGCTCTAATACCATTTCTAATGTCTCCCAATTTGCCCATAATTTTTTTTTTTTTTTTTTTATAACTTCTTTTCTCCTAGTGGACCTTTGATGTATCTTTCCACCCTAGAAAAATTTTAATACATCTTTACTCATAATTAAAACATTTACCTCTTTTAATAATCTTTAGTAAGGCATATGATGCTTCTCTTCTTGTTTTCAATCTAATTTCAACTTTATTATTTCTATCAAGATTGAAACTATTTCTTTATACCTACATATATAAAATGATTATATACTTTTCAGTTACTGTGCACAACCCAACTTCTCATTTCCTTTTACCACACATCTACCATCGTACTCTGTAATGGTAAACCACTGTTTTAGTGCAACGGTAACCATACTCATAAACCATCGATTTAATTTCTTTCGATGTGCGAGAGGATCACTTATGGATTGTTTTGATATTTAGGAGCTGATCGTATTAATTTCCTAAGATATCCGTATGATCTGATTGTGATGTTCCAGTTGTTCCAGCTCACAACTCTTACGTTTCTGTGCTATTATATTCCTTCCAAATCCAAGGTACGTACTTTACATTTATGGTCATAAATCTCTAGACTTGGTTAACATCTGTCTCCACTTGACGTTTATTGACTTCTCAAACATGAAGCATCGATCCATGGTTGAACCTACCGATGCTTGCCACTTGTAAGATCAAGATGTGTTAGGGTTTCATTCCACTTCTTGGTACTTAAGGTTTACCTTCTCCGTGTGGATTATTCATTTTGTTCCCTTAAGCTTAACGGCTTGGCTCCATCGTATTTCTCTGAGTAACTCATTTGTCGCCGGAGGGGAGTTTTCACAGTTCGTTTATCACGCAGAGGTTTAGTGCGTTGTTCTCGGTAAGTTTTAACTCTAGTATTTGTTTGCTAACTTCTGTTTTTTTTATGTACTGACAATGTTCGTAGATTTGATTCTATGGTTTGGTTTTAATCCACGACGTTTTTCTCCATCGTAATGGGTATTCATTTCTTGCCAAGTTTCATTTCATTTTCTATTTACTCAGGCTTTCATCATTATGAATATGAGCTATTTCACTTTGTAGTTTGGTGCGAATCTCTAAAGATAGTAATGATATTAGTTTCAGACTCCGTCAAACGCATAGACGTTACTATGGCTTGGCATTGATTTTCTTATGGGTGTTTCGTTTATCTCCTTTGTAATGGTGGCGTAGAACATTCAAGTTCTGCATCATAATAAGTATTACATCAGTCCATGTGTATATTTTTTTTGACTTATCCCTCTTCAACATTGTTAAAGGGAGCACTTTTATTTCTCCGAAATCGGCACTCTTATCGTGATCGATAGGTTGAGCGTTGCAAACCGGCCTTATGACTGAATGCGACTCATGGCCTTCACAGAGGTAACTCCTCTTGGTTTACACGGAGATAATACATTTTTCTTAAGCTAAAATTCATAAAGATCTTTATATATATACTTAGTTGAATTTTTTCTTGTTCAGTATCATCACTTATCCAACGTCCTTATCAATACGATCCAGGTAGCTCTCGGCTTGAAGCCATTCCATAATTTCTTAGGTCTGTCTATTCATTTCGCTTTGACATTTCATAATATAATAGTTTCCTCCTTTTGGCAATGTACAGGCAACGTGAGATTTGTTTTTGCCTCTATTTCAGAATTTGGTTACCAGACTATTCGAAGCTTCAGGTAGGTGATCTGATGCATGATTTTCTTTGATTCATCAGGACCTGGCTTCGCTTGGATTATTTAGAGAGGGTTTCTACATTTAGCCCTCTTATCCCTCTCAGACCTGGCTCATGCTTCAGTAAAATTTCGCAAGTCTTGTCATTGTGTTGTTATGACGTTTGTAGTCGTCTCACTGAAAACTTATGGACTTTGTTACAGTGTTAAACATTTTTTTTATATATATAATCTGATTTGGGTTATTTATAATTATTGGTGGATGAGCTCCCTGGTTTCTACACCAGAAGTCCCTTCGTTGCTAACTTTTACTTTTATCAATACTTAAACGATGATTATCTACAATATTTTTCCCATTTTTTTTCAATAGTAAGCTTCTCTATATACTAATTCTCTACTTTACATAATTGGACAGACAGATTCTTTCCTTATAGTTATCAGTAGTAAATTTCAGTTAATGAATATTTAATTTTATTAAAATGATAGGAGTTAATTCTCTCCCATTTTGTATATATTTCAAGACTGCAGTTAATATTTTGACAGCTTTTAAAAATTTTAGTTCCCCACAACTAAATACATAGATCTTTCATCTGTATGTATGTAAGAATCTATTACTCGTTTACTTGTATCCACATATATTCTTTCCTATTAAGTCTAAATACTATTCTTGCACTGATAAAAAATTATTAATACTATATACAAAGAGATATATTCCTGTGGCTCATATTGATGAAAATAAAATCTATTCAGTTGTATACAGATATTATTGTAATTATGGAAAGTATTATTATTACTTAATTTGATAGGTGTACTTTAAATTTCTCATGTGTTTCTTAGTAAGATCTTTCATAGTTTACTATTCCAAGCAGACTATAATAGAGTATGTCTCTAATGTAATACATCTATATCTCTATCAACTATTCACCTATAGATGGCACTCGTTACTATTTCATTTTAAATTTTCTATTTTAAATCCCATGGTTTGAGTCGAATAATTGAAAGAATATGGATGGAGTTTAACTTCCCAAACTTTGTATTTGCTTACAATACATGTTCTTACCATCCACATGAACAAACCAAATTGTCATTGCTATTTGTTTAATTTCTTCTATACTGTGTAACTTTTCTGTCTTATGTATTTATTTCATGTAAGAGAAAATATTTCTTTCTCAGTTCAGGTTCGCCTTTTTAGCAGAAGGTTATAGTTTATAGGCATGCATTTCAGTAATTTATCTTTGCAATGTCTGTACATTATTTAATATTTATTAATCTTTCTAAATTCATAGTTGGTTTATCATCTTATAAGTCTACTTTTCCTAGTCCATACATAGATATATCTGTACATTTACAAAATCAGATTAAAGTTACAACTTTAATGATTTATGGGAGTAGTATATATCTGCAGATTTAAACCATTAGCACGTTTAGAGATTATAGATGATATTCCCTATAATTCCTATTCCTACAACTATACAGAATTTAGAGGATTAATTTCTTCTAAACAGTTCTGTTAAATGTAAGGAATAACAACTTCAAAAATTTGGTTTAAAATAACATCTACAACAATTAACAATATTGCACAATAACAGGTATTTTAACCATTCATAAAAATTGTGAACATACCACTTCTGCAGATGACCAATCCTCCCAACCTTAGAGTTATTCTTTCTCCAGAACTCACCCCTGAGCAGAGATCCTCTCCTAGAATAGACCAACCCCCAATCTGTTCTGGAGTAGCTTATTTAAGCTTATGCTCCCCAACGCCTGTTTCTAATTCTACGTCCAGAATTTCAGGATGCTTTTATTCTTGTTTACCTAGGCTTCTCTTATTTAGGGACTTTAAAGTTTCTTCCTACTTTTCTAGCTTTTTACCTCTTCCCAACTACTTTCCTCATCATTGGGGAAATTTAGATTTTTCCTCAAAAATATAAATTAGAAATAAATTCTTTCAACGATTTTTGAAATATTTTTGGGGAAAGTCTTAGCCTCTTTCCATACCTCATGGATTTGGCAAGTGATCTCAAAAATCTCCTTTGGTCATAATGCACATAAATATTTTCTTTATTTTTCATAAATTAATAATTAATTACATCCACACAACAATTATCCATTGGGGTCCACTCCCCTTTGGACTGAAGTTCAAATGTCTAACTTGAAAACATAAAACTAGGGGTGTTACAGGACTCAAGTATTAATGTAAAATACATTGATTCTCATTTAATGGAGAAGCAATCAAAACTTAATCCATGTTTCTCTCTTTTTGACTTTAATGGTGTATTTCCTCAAACCAAATCCTTTCGAAGAATACAGGATTGAACTTTTCTTTCTTAAAACCCCAAAATTATGTAGCTAAATTTATTGAAAAATGAAATGGTATTAATTTTTACAAATCGAAGATGGTGCCTTTATTTCTTCTAGATTTCGCTACTTTAACACCCAAGCCCTTGCGAATGAAATCTTACAAATCATTATCATATCATATTTGGAAAAAAACTTAAAACAACAACTTTAATTAGCATATGGATGTGGATATCATAGTAAATTCCTTTTCAACATTATCTAGATATGAAGGAACACAATATTGATATCCAAATTTCTAGGTATTTTTTTCTCTTTGTTTTGAACTTGAAACTCACATGGTATTTGGCATTTTGGTGTCTTAAAAAATTATAATTCTAGTATCTATACGGTTTTTTTTGTTTTGGATATATAGGAACTAATCACTTTGGAATGGTGGTTTTAGTGTTTTTGATTTTTTTGTGTTTATTTGGTAATTAGTGATTAACAAAAATAAAATTATGCAATAATTAACCATTAATAATTAAAGATAAAAAAGAAAAGAGTTTGGATGGATCCTTATAAATGGAATGAAAAATATAGGAATATAAGGAAATCTTATTATTTGATTGCATCACCTGTGACACCTTTAATTGCAACACTTTGAGGAAAACAGTTTTTGGAGGGTTCGATGATACAACACTAAGGGGTCTATAAATGGGGTTAAATGCATATAATGTGACCCTAAGGGGGGCATGTATGGAGTTAAATATATACGGTATAGGGTCGATATAATAAGAGAGAGGCCACAAATATGACTTGTTAATAGGTATATGTAGAAATTATATAACCATTTTTGAGGACATGTTATTAGTGATGTATGAATGTATTCGATATTTTCAGGAGGTTCTCCTATTCTCTAAGGAGTTACTGTATAACTTATCTCTCTTATATGTCTTGTAGTTTTTCTTCATGTTCACAGTGGTGTACATGGTGTGTACTTTTGGTTTCTTTTATGTATTTGGTGCATAAAAATTAAAAGTATAGATGGATCAATATATCATACTCAAAAGATTTTAAATTGTAGAGATACACTAGAAGAAAGGTCAACTAGAAAGATAAACTCCAAAATAGGGTTTTAAAAAACACGTTGACTTAACATTATCATAGGTTTTTTATTTGGATGTCTAATTGAGGCGATTCTAAATCCTTTGGAGAGATAATGTATTGAATAATATACTTGGGAAAGGATTATAACTATTTGATATCATTATTGATAATATATAATAGGCTAAATTTTCTCATAAAAGTGCCCATGAAATTTTCATGTAATTTCTATGTATTAATATGTAAACCAATAAAAATCCTTTAAATTTAAAAAGAGGTATATGTAAATATTTTGGAGAGAAAAGAAGAAAAAGCACCTTTTTAATTCTATTTTTGGCTTATATCCATATAGGTTTACTGAAATTTTAAGTGTAGACACTTATTGGATGAAAAATTCAATTCCACAACCAATGAGTAACCATTATGCATACCTCTGAGAAGACATACATTCATAAAAAAATGAAGATACATATAAAAATTATGTTCAACACACATTTTTAATGTATCTTGAATTTTTATCAATGGGGGTATTCTCAAAAGTATGCACAATGGGTACTCATTGGATGTGAAATTTAATTTCTCATTCAACGAGTGTCTACACTTAAAATTTGAGTAAACCTATAAGGGTATAAGCCAAAAGTATAACAAAAAATTGTTTTCTTCTTTTTTTCTCCAAAATTCATAACTCTTATTTTATTATTTTAACTATTATTTTATTATTTTTCTTTCGGAGGCCACTTTAAGGCTGAAATTTTCCATTAATGAATCAAAGTTGTAATATGATGATTTTCATTAGACCTTAATTAAGAAGAAATAGAAATCCCTAAATTCATTTCATATTAAGATAAAGATGAAATCAATCCTATAAAATGGTTAATCATATTAAAGAAAGCTTATATGAGAATAAGATGTTATATTGAGTGTGAAGCTTTCATATGATTTAATAAATTAAAGGATATATTGGATTATGATGAACATGAGAAATATTTAAGGATTTTTTCTAACAAAAAATGGATCAAGGACTAAGAAATAGAAGCAATGCTTAAAATTGAAGATGAATAAAGCAAGCTAAAGAAGATATCAATAAGAAGGGTGATGGTTTATATAAGGTATAAAATCCTTAATGAAGCACTTATGAAGGGGATTGAAAAACTAAATTAGGTAAGGAGTAGAGAGAAAATTTGTACAAGGGACGGTTTAAGGAAATATTTGTAAACAAAATATGAAGAGATAGGCATATAATGATACCATAATAGAAAAATATTCGATCACATAATAATGATGAATAAGACTCTAAATATTTGATATTGTAACTCTATTTAAGACTTTAGAGAGTGAAACCTAATCACTAGTAAGTGTTGAAATTTGCAACAAGAAATAGTGAAATTGGCATCCAGAAACAAAATCTAGAAAATGGAACCTAGAAATGGCTACCATATGAGGCTTTTGATTTAATTATCCCTTAATTAAATTGAAAGAAAATTGTAATTTCATCTCTTAACAACTTATATCAGTTAACGAAGTCAGAAAGGCTGAGTTAGCTCAAGAAAATCGAGTTGAGGGTCAAAGGTCAGGCGTGTAGAGTGCTTCTATTATTTTCAGGGTCCAATTGTAGTTCATGCATTAGTTTAATCCATGTGTAATCAATTAACTCAAACTAATTGCTTTAAATCACTTTAATTAGTTCTAACTAAGTGATGAGATTGTGAGAGGTTAAGTGAATTAAATTTGATTTAATTCACAAGTAGTGATCTATCAAATAACTGATGACTCTCTATTATTAGTTGCATGCATGTCAATTATGATGATGACACAGTTGAGAAAGAGGTTAAAGAGAAGTTAACTATCAATTGTATCGTTAGCAAATTTCCCAGGCGCAATTATAAAGTCAGAGGAAGACTCATGAAGGATTCCACAGTCAAGGAAGGTTCATTATCCTATTTAATAGGGATTAATTTCCCAGGGATTGCGTGAGAAAGGCTGGGCTAAGAAAGGGCTAAGAATTGGCAAGTGTTGGTCATTTTTTCGTAAGAATTGCTACTCATTTTGAAACAAGATCAAGGTGACACGATCATTAGAGTGCAGTATTTTCTCAGTGTGAGAAAGCATTGTGTTGTTTCATGATTCTTTGAATTTGTACAATATATGATAGAGGGGTTTTGAGCAAGTTCTTTCCCCAGATACACCTTGTGTTGTGTGATTGAGGATTTACTTTCTCTTACTTTCATGTGATTGATTGATCGTGTTTTATATTTTAAAAATATAGTAGAAGGATTCAATATCTTGCTTTAGTACATTGCTTGATCAGATTGAATTCATTGGTACATAGTTTCTATATAATTTATACATGGTATCAAATATGTGTTAGATATTTTCTACATGGTATTAGAGCGTTATAAATCACAATAGTGGAGAGAAGAAATTGAGTTTATCTTGAGAAGTTTCAAATTTGCAGATTTATTCTTCAGGGTCTAGCAACAGATCAAAATGTCTTTCAATGGCTTGAGACTCAAATATGCAGTCGAGGGAAATAAGAATTATATTTCATTGAAGGAAATGATGGAGGCAGTGTTGGAGGATAAAAAATTCAAGGAATTCATAGATAATGATATTCCCAAGCCCACAACAACATATGCCCAACTTCTTGATACATGGAAGAAGAAGGTAGCAAAGGCGAGAAGGATCTTGTTGGAGGGAGTTTGAGATCATACTATATCGAGTCTCCATGGGAAGGAAAATCCATATGCTGTATGGAAGGCCTTAACAGATCTATTTCAGAACATCAACGACCAAAGAAAGTTGGTGTGACCTTAGTTAATTATCATTTGGTGAGCCTAGCACTTCTAGGCCTTCCCAAGAGCTAGCATAGTTACCAAGACTCTATGAATGGGAGGGAGAAGTTACCAGACTGGGAGCGTTTGTGGTCTGACTTGGTAATAAAAGAGATCAGGTGGAGCACTAGAGACAGGACCTCCAACACCAACAAAGAAAAATATTGTGCATTACTGGGAAAACAAAATAAGTAAAAGGGAAAGAAATCCCAAGGAGAAGAGGGCAGCAGAGAGTTGTCCAAGATCAAATCTTTTCACTTTCATGAGCATGGGCACTATGTTTCGAATTTTCCACAGAAGAAGGCAAGTAATAGCGATCCTGCAATTGTAGCAGGTGAAGCATTAGATTCACAGTTCAAGATTGATTTTACTCTCATTGCATGCAAGGTGTTGGTGTTCCCATGTTTTGGCCAGATTGGCAAGACCAAAAGATGAGACAACATCAGAACCACTTTCAGGCCTCAGGATCTAGCCCTCCTGGGTCTAGAGAGGGATCTCTCTATGATATGTCAAAGGTATATGAATTTGAAGCTTCAGTGTTAATATATTAGGCTAGTTATAAGGCTCGGGGTTTGTTTGTTTGATGTATGTTTGGTTGTTGGGAATCAGGAAAGAAAGGTTTGATATAAGACAAGGATGAGCAAAGAGGGTTTTAGGAAAAGGAGAGATACCCTAGGGAACATTCAAAACCATTGGGAAATGGAGTCAGGAAAGGGTTTACTTGCTATTCAATGTGCAGGCTTTCAGTTGGGCTAGTCATCTAAAGAATTGGATCTTAAAGATGATTGCGTGATATGAAATGGTAAGAGAGAAGGTGAAAGCAAGGAAACCATCCAAGGTGACCTTTAGAAATCAGATCCAGGGACAGGGCATACCATTGACCACCTATGATTCTAAAATCCAAAGGCTAAATCTTCAGACAAGAAACATTAAAGATTTAGAACACAAAGTTAAAAACCTGAGATCAGAGAGAGACTTTGAACTCTCAATGCTTTGGCCTCTAACTTGAGGGATATTACAAAAGGTTTAATTAACTAAAAAGGATCCTAGTGAGAGAGAGACATAGTTCTAGACCTCCCAGTGTTCCTAATTCATTCAATTAAATCCTAACAAGAAAATCTAAGAATAGATTCATTAATTCATACATCAACTAGCAGCCAATAACATCCACTACACTGGTTAAATTAATTGAAATCAAACCTTAGTTAACACATATAGCAGAAAACATTGAGGGCAAGGAGAGTAGAAACATGGGGTACCTAACAAGGGTAAATCCTTTGCCAGATTTCTGATGCGAGCCAGTAGAAATGAAATGAGATGAATTTCTAAATAAAACAAATACATAGATAGGAGAACATCACCATTGCTTTAGATCGGGATCCAAAGAAAAGTGCTTCTCATATTAAAGAGAAACACCAGTCAAGTATGACATTTCTAATAGCTGGATATTCAGTCTGAAAACATCTTCCTCAGCCTATCTTACAACTTTACACAGAGACTATGTCTCAAAAGAAATAGCTTGTAATTCTCTGATAGCCAATCAACAACCTTTACAATGAGTTTCTTCTTGAATTTTATAGCTGAAAGATGAGCAGAGGAGGTAGGTGAAAAACTAAATGCAGCATTAAAACTTAGAAGAGGAAGAGGGCCGAAGCCCATTCTGTTTTAAATCCTGTGCATTTATCTTTGGCACTCTTTTGGATGCAAGAGTGGTCTTCTTCAGGCTTCCATTTACTCCGGGTATGTCTCTGATGTACCATGGTTGTAGAAATATATAGAACATTGGTGAATAAACAGGAAGGTGAATAAATGGATGTGAAATTCGCCATAATGCGTAACAAATGCTCTGGTAGCATTAGGATTGTCGTCAGGGTTGAAATTTCTTCAAGAACATGGTAAATAATCGAAACAATATGGGCTCTTTGTCCTTTCACAGGTAGGAACATTTTGCTGTTGTAGCAACCCTGATGATATTGTTTTCTGTGTATTGGGCCTTTCTAGGTGATCCACTATTACTGATACTCTTTGCCGCTTCAACCGTCTCTCTCAGCGAAAATCGGGCTTTCATTGCGCCGGGAAGGACTTCACACGGTCAAACTCCATATTTTTAATGAAAATTGCGTTCTGATATCCTCCCGGGCTATCCTCTGTACTTTTAAACTCTAAAAATGATCTTTCTTTGGTTTTGCGCCACTATAAAAATGATCGTGGACCATGGTGGCGTCCACCGCCGGTACCCTGCGAAAGACACAACTCTGTTACAAAATCCATGCATAGGGAAGGATGACTATGGAGAGCGGGGAGAAATGGCGGAGCGGCGGTGGTAAAAATGGTGGTTTTAGATGGAAAAATGGTGAATCAATGTAGTAACAAGGTGTAAACAATGACCAATAGGGTTCCGGTGGAGAAATTCTCATGGGTCATTCGATCATGGTCTGGTGGCGGAGATTGACGGTGGAGATTAAACAGCGAGATGGTTTATGAAGTTGGGCGGAATACATAGAAATGGACGAAAATGCAATGAAAATGATCGTGTGTGGTGTGACCCGGCATGGGAGGAGAGCGATTCATTTAGGACCATCGGATTTCAGGAGGATATCGACGGCTACGATCCAATCAGAGGGGAGGAATGGGAGGGTTGACAGTCTGATTGACTGATAGTGTAATTGATTTATGGCCGTTGGATCTTGGATTAAATGGACAGTCGAGATTGGATCGGGGAATTGCAATCGCATAGGGCAGAAGGTGGCAGCGATTGGAAAATGCTATTACGATTGGAGCGGGAGAGCGAGGGCCATTGGATCAATAGGGGAATCAATGGTGGAGATGTAATCGGCAAATCGCAATCGGGAGGCATAGATTTGGCAATGCGATGCGACTGGCGTGATGCGATGGAGTGCCAGATGTCCGATCCAGATGATAGATCTACGGTGGAGATTGAATCAGTGGGGAAAAATAATGGGGAGACAGGATGTGATGTGATAGGATCTGGGCCATTGATTCTGAATGGATGGACAGCTGTGATTTGATCGGGGAATCGAAATCGGGGGAAACGGAGGAGTGGCACAGCGAAAGTCGTGATTGCGATTGGAGTGGGAGTGCGATTAGCGCTGGGCTATCCGATCTAAGTGATAGATCAACGATGGAGATCGTGGCGGAGGTCCTATAGACCAAATCTCAATCACATCGGATTTTTTGTTTAACAAAGAAATGCGCTTCACCGATGGTGCGATTGCGATTAGCGCTTTGAGTCTTTGCGTCTGGTTCTGGCGCTGGGTTACGTGGGGAAGTGGTTTAAAGGGCTGGCGGAAAAGGGGCTAGGCCCTATATAAGTTAAAAAGTGGGTTTTTTTCCCATTTTAAGTGCATTTCAAGGCCGAGAAAGGGTAATGATAGAGGGAAAAAAGGGGAATTAGACCAAACAAGGGGTGAATGTAGGATTAAAGGGGATTTTGGGAGGATTAGAGGGTAAAAGGGGAACTTTGACAGAGGGGAAAAACGGGTAAAATGAGACATTCTGTAGGGGTACAAGGGGAAAATGAAGGCCTTTGGAGCACAATTTTTCATCATTAGTGAGACTTATTGACTCAAGAACAATAGAGGGAAACAATCAAAGGGAGGGGAACATAAAAGGCTTCAAGGATGATGTGTGTTTCAAGAGAAATTCATTCCTTGAAGGCTCATAAAACAAATTACCCCTTGCTTGTTTGTCAAGGAATTTATAGGGGGCTAACAGTGGCTCCACATGGGGATGGCTTCTTCTTGAAGGAGTCAAGAATTCAGAAATGATCTTTGGAGTAGGCCAGACGCCTGCTACTTGAGCCACCTTTCTTCTTTGGTTTTCAACTGCCATGATTTGTGAAGACATCAATTAGCAGAAACATCACCCAAACAATCTACCTACCCATGATATAATCCTAACATTTTTTCTTCTTCTAGGGTGCATTTGGACTAGTAGACGCTTTGCATAATTTATTTTATAAACAGGAAATAAACCTATTCTAAATCTATCCTTATCACTCGATGAGACCAGATTAGACTGTTGGCCTCATATGTTTCTCTACCTATTCTAATATCTACTCGGATTAGACTGTCCAACAGATTTCTTCTCTACATTCTACAACAAAAATTCAAAACAGTCAAACTAGGATTAGACAGTCTAGTTTGGTGTGGATCCAAGGCATAAAGACAGTTGCACATGGATAGAAACTTGCAGGAGACTAAAAAAAAAACTTTGAAGGCTTGAAATCTAAAGTTTGCAGCATCCTTCTTCTCTTTGTGACTCAAGTTTTGAGCTTGTCAGAGTCCCTTTCTCTTCTTCATTTAGCTTTGGTTTTGGGATTGTTAGAGCTGATTCTTCTTTCTTCTTTGCTGGTCCAGGTTTTGGGCATGTTTGAACCAGCTATCTTTACCTTCTTTGGCTCAGGTTTTGATCATATTAGAGCCAATATTTGCACTTCAGAGGTTCATGTTTTGAGCATGTCTGAACCTCTCCTTTCTTTCTACTTTTTGGAACATTTTCTCTTTTTTCTTGAAAACATAACACAGCAATGGTATTTACAATGGAAATGAAACTAGAAATTGGAAATCAGCAGAAGTAGTGTTTAAGCATCCTGCCATTGACAGGACCCCCAAACAGTTCGGTACCATCTAACTCTTGTAGAAAAAAGGCATTTGGACCCACAGTGGCCTAGATGATGTAGGGACCTTGCCACAAACTGTCAAACTTGCCATGCTTTCCTTTGTCCTCTCTCCTTGAGTCCCACTTCAGAACTTTATCTCCAATTTTGAAATCAGAGGCCGTAGTTCTTTTGTCAAATAATTTCTTTATATTTTCCTGAACTTTCACAGCTCTATTATAGACCTCTTCCCTTGTTTGCTGGAGATGAATGGTTTGATTTATCCTCCTCACCATGTTGTCTTCTTCTATCTGAATTTCTTGGACAAGTTTGATCACTGGCACTCCAAGGCTAGTAGGAAACACTGCTTCTACTCCATAGACAAGCTGATATGGTGACATGCCAATGGACTTCTTTTTTGTAAGCCTGTCAGCCCACAGGGCATGCACTAATTTGTTATGCCATGACTTCTTTTTCTCTTCCAACAGCTTTTTGATGATGGTCACCAGGCTCTTGTTCGATGATTCAGCTAAGCCATTACCTTGTGGGTAATAAGTAGTTGAATGACCGAGTACTATGTGATACCTGTGACAAAAATCAACCATTTTCTTGGATCCGAAAGCAGCAGCATTATCACTGATTATTTTTCTTGGGAAACCAAATCGAGAGAGGACATGACCTTCTAGGAACCTAATGATGACTAAATATATGGCATTCCTAGTAGGTATGGCCTCTATCCACTTAGTGAAGTAGTCTGTGGCTGTTAAGATCCATTTGTGTTGTGCAGAAGAAGCAGGGTGAATTTCTCTTATGAAATCTAGGCCCCATTGCATAAAGGGACCTTCAACAGTGACGGGTTGTAGAGGTAAGGGGAGGAGTTTTCCTTTCCCTTCAAAAATCTGGCATTTGTGGAAGACAATTATCATCTTACGGATATCATTGAAGAGTGTAGGCCAATAGTAGTCAGCTCTGAGTATTTTGTTTGCAGTGGCTTTCCAGTTAATGTGGCCTCCACACTCTCCTGCATGGAATTCTTGTTTAATTCTTTCTGCTTCAGACTCAGGAAAAAATTTAAGCAATAGGCCATTTTCATTTTTCCAGTATAATCCTTCATTCATTATGCAATAGCTTTTGGCTTTTAGCTTTAAGAATCTGGCCTTGGAATTTGATAGTTCAGGAGGGGCATTGAGGTGTGTAAGCACATACATAATGTCAGAATACCAAGGAGAGCTCTGAAATTTCTCCTCGACAGTGCGATCAGGGAATCCATGCTGCTCATCCAAGGCATATACCATGTTAATGTCAAGGGCTTTCAGATTTGATTCAACCATTAGTTGAGATAAACCCTGACCTTTAATCAGTTTTGTGGGTTTTATCTCAAGGTCGTATTCTAAGGTCACAGCAATCCATTTGCCCCTTTTCCCATCTAGATCTTGGGACAAGATGTCTTTAACCACTATGCTGGGCACGTAGGCTATGGTATGGGAATGTAGTATGTACACCCTAAAGTCTCTCAAGGCCTTAACCAAAGAATGGGCATGTTTTTCCATTATGTTGTATTTCAAGGGTGCATCTCTCAGTGCTTTGCTGAAGAAGGAAATGGGCTATTCCGTTCCCTCTGGATTTTTCTACGGCAGAACTGTAGCTAATGTATGCTTGGATGCAAATGAGAAAATCAGAAAATATTTTGAGAAATTGGGGCTGGTTAGGACAGGAGCCTGGGTGAGTGCAAGTTTTACTAATTCAAAATATTTTTTTGCCTCTACAGTCCATTTAACTCCCGCACCTTTCCTCAACATGTTTTTCATATTCCGGAGGTGTTCAGCTAAGTTGGGAATGAACCTCCTGAGGAAGTTGATCTTCCCAATGAAGGACTGTAATTATTTGATGTTTCTCGAGTGTGTGATTTGTAGTATTCCCTCAACTCTTTTTGGGTATATCCTAATCCCCTTATCAGATATGATGTGGCCAAGAATTTTACCTTCTTGCAGCCCAAATACAGTCTTTTTAGGATTCAATGACAGACCGAACCTTCTACACTTTTCAAAGACCTTTCTCAGATGTTTTAGGTGTTCTTCTTCAGTCTAGGAATAGACTGTTATGTCATCCAGGGAGATGACAATGAAGTGCCCTATCTCATCAGAAAAATCTATATCCATCGCTCTTTACAAGGTTGTACCAGCGTTCATCAGTCCAAATGGCATTTTAACATACATAAAGGTGCCCCATGGAGTGGTAAAGGTTGTCTTGAGTTGATCTTCTGGGATTACTAAGACTTGGTTGTAACCTAAAAAACCATCTAGCAGGGAAATCCTTTTTGAGCCTACTACCCTCTGAAGAATATGTTCCATTTTTAGCAAAGGGTAATTATCTTTGAGTGAGGCTCTATTAATATTCCCGAAATCTATGCATAATCTGATCTCACTTGTTTTCTTCCTTACAGCTACTAAGTTCGAAACCCAATCAGAAAAACTCACAGGAACTATTATTCCTGCCTCATACATCTTTTTAATTTCCTTCTCCAATGCAAGAAACTGTTTTGGGCTTATCCTGCGGAGTTTCTGTCTGAAGGGCTTCTGATTTTATTTCAAGGGTATTTTTTGTTGTATGATGTTTGTTGCATAGGCCTTCAGGTCCTTATAGCTCCAAGAAAACACGTCGATGAATTCTTTGAACAAGGCAATGTATTTCTTCTTCATGTTTTCTGGCAAGGACTTAGCCAATTTGATCATCTTGGGTTTATCTTCAGTGCCTATGTTGCATTCCTCGACATCAGAGTCTGCATGTTCTATAGTGGGATTTTTTGCTACATCATCAAAGTCAAAAAGGTCTTCTAAAGGTGCCAAAACTCGAGGTATGTTCTTATCCTTGGTTTGCAGCAACTCTACTTCTTCACTATCTGCATTTTCACATTCTTCATTTGGATTTCCAATCTGTTCATTTAGAATGTTTATTTCTATGTTACAAGGTGGTTCTTCCTCATTTGAGGACTCTTCACTCAGGCAGCTACTGTCAGATTTAGAATATGAATCAAAAAATTCAAACTCATCTCTGCCTACCAAGAAATCTTCAATCTGTTTATCGCCCTCAAAGACCTACCAATATTTTTCATTGTTTGGCACTGCAAGTCTGAATTTGGTCTGAATGATGATTTTTTGGTCACTGGGAGGCTTATGATATGAACTAGCCATGCAGGCTAGTCCATTTTCAATTGCGTTCTGGCTCCTAGGGACAAACACCAGCTCGTATTCTACAAAGGTTTTCAATAAATCCATAGTGTCATTCCTATATGATCTCAGTCTAGGATGTTTCATTGTGTATTCACCATTCACCTGTTTAATGATCAGCTCAGAGTCCCCACGCACAGTCATCCTACGGGCTCCTAATTTTCTCAACAGGTTTAAGCCTAGGATAAGTTCCTCATATTCTGCAATATTTTTTGTACATTTGAAGTGCAGGTTACAGGCATGGCTCTCTGCGTAATAACTCTCCATGTTATGTATCCACACTCTTTCTCCAGCAGTTATCTTGGTGCATGACCCATCGAAATTCATTTCCCATAAGGTTTCATTCTTGGGTTTCTCATCGGTTCGTTCTTGGTGTGGTGTATGTGTTTGTGAAGGGTGACTAATCAGCTGACTACATTCTATTTCTGGTTCACTTTGAGTTTTTGTTTCAGTGCACTGTTCAAAATTTTCCACGTCATTCTCCTCCGAGTCTAGAGTAGCCATTATGTTAAAGTCCATGGGCTCTGTTTCCTTCTTTGTATCTCTGTTTTTGGACTCTGACCCCTCTAAGTATTCATCATTACAAAGGATGAAGGAGTCGAGGTCTGTATGTACAGAGTATAAAGGTGAATTCTCAGGCTTTTCCGGGTTGTTGACCAGAAATTTCATTTGTGCCTCTATACAATCTTATAAGTTGGCTAAAGACTGGGATTGTGGCATAGGCCCCATCCATCTGCATTGTACCTTGCAGCTTGGCTCCCCATGATCTTGACAATAACATGCCATACTTGGGTGGCACGTCTGCCACCACAACATCCATGACCATACACTTGGCTGGAATCTGGGTAAGGCTCACACATAAATCTTTGATCAGGCCAGGACACTTTACGCTGCTAGAGTCAAATGAATATAGGTCTTTATAGGGGCGGGTTATCTATAGGCCTAATCTTTCCATCACTACTTTATGCATCAGGTTGTGTGATGCCCCAGAATCATGCATTGCATTGTGGAGGATCTTATCATGGATATTAAGACTGATATAAAAAGGGGGCACTACACCTTCCTGAAACTTTCCTTCTATCTTTGGACCAAATAGAAGGGCAAGTTGATCATCACTCAGATCTACAGTGTCACTATTCTCACCTAAATTTAATGCTTTCAAAATTTGTCCTTTATATACATCTTGAGTGGCCATCTCAGAGAGTGGTACAGAGATTTTAATTTTTGCAATCTCACTTTCCAGATTGAAAGTGGACTGACTCTTTGGAATGCTCGACTCTATTTTGTTAGCCACTGTCGTGGTGGCTGAATCAGTGTGCTGATTCTCGTTATATACAGTGTTGATGATAGTTTTATCAGGAGCACTAGCTGTAGTGCTAGTGCTGCTAGTTGGTTTACCTTTTTTATCAGTGTTTTGGTTGTCTTTTTCTTTGTTATTTCCAGAACTCTCAGCTACTGATTTGTTACTTTCAGCAGCCACTTTAGAAGTTTTATCAAGCCTTTTCTTGATGGTAACCTCAGAAGCTTTCGACCTGGCAGTGTCTTGGCTCTTTTTGCTTCTAAGTTCATATTTTTCTCTGACCTGCATGATGGCATCTTCAAATCCTAACCTGTAATCCTAAGATTCTAACCATTCATCATCCCAATATGAGGGTGAGGGCTGATATTTTTTTGCGGAACAGTTTTGGATTGAGTTTTCTACTTCAAACATGTTTATTGTGTCTCCCTCAGACTCTTCTACAATTCCCTCATCTTCATCTAAAAAGTTCTCTTGGAATGGGGGAATAAATTGCTGATCTGATTCTCTTTGTCTGTTGGGAGTGGTGTTGTTTCTTCTAAAGTTCTCGTTCTGGTTAACGCTTTGATTTCTGTTTTGGTTACTAACTGTGACAACCATTTTTTCCATCATTTTTTGTAGCTTTTCCATGTTTTTGGATATGTGGTCATAATTGGGGTCAGATGTGGAAGCTACATTTTCATCTCTATATGTTACCCGTTCTCAGCTCTCAATCTTGATTTTTTCTCAATCAGATTTTCCTCTACACTCATTGCTCCTTTTTGCATGTCTTCCAATGTGTTGCAATCCCTCTCCCTAAGCTGGTAGGCCATGTCAGCATCCAGGCCTTCAGGGTATTTCACTAGAACCATACCTTGGGGAGGTTTCATGTGTGGTGGAAGAGCATTATAAACACTGTTAACCTTGTAGAGTAGTCCTAGACACTCTCTCCTACGTTTCTTTTTAGGTTCTTGTATTCTGCTAGGATTTGGGGAGGACTGGCCTTAACTTCCCACTTGTTTATGAAGGCCTGATATAAAGCAGGAAGGTCTTGGATGTTGTTGGGAGGTAGGCTTTTGAACCATTTCTTCACATCACCTCCTAAACTCTGGGAAAAGATTCTCATTTTGACTGTATCATCATCTATCTCCATATAGTCGAAAGAATCTTCCATCCTATCTACATGGTGCTGAGCTGTGGTAGACTCTTTGGCAGTGAAGTGTGGGATCTTCGATTGATACTTGTTGGGTAAGGGCACTAGAGGCTAAGGTATACTAGGGGTGCATACCAGGCTGCCATGGCGATGTTTTGGTGAGGTAAAGGGTTGGCTTGAGCAGTTGGTATATGGATGATAGGGATACTAGGACTGACAAAATCTTGATGAGCAGATTTGGGGTGGCAGAGCCCCAACTTTTTAAGGAAGTGAATCTCAGGGGGTGTGGATGGAGGGGTCTATCTATTCCAAAGGTGTTTACCACTTTGAGGTGGTGAACTAGGGAGCTCAAGGTCTAGTTGGTCTAGGACATTGAATGACCTAGTTCTTGGTAAACTTTTTTGAGAGCCTAGGTAAAAGGGTGGGTATAATAGAGATGTAAAATCTTCTATTGCAGAATTAGCTCTATGGGTGTGGCTGGAAATAGTTGGTCTTACAGGTGCAGGAGATCTCTTGAGGATGCTCTTAGGGTTAAAAACTATTTCAGGTGGGTTTGGTTTGGGATAAGCTCTCGTGTGAATGGTTCTTAAAGCCAGAATGTTGTTTTCCAACAAAGCAACTTAACCCTACTTGTTACTTCTATTATGGTTGATCTTGTAATGGGCTCTGGTCTCCCAGTGGAGTCTTTTGTGAACCAAGATAATCAACAGGCCTACTGATCACCAGTGGAGTCTTTGAATCGTTTAGGAATTATGGAGTCGCCAGGTGGAGGGTTTAGGATGCTTCTAGAGGCTACACTGTCCACCACAGTGCTTATGAGATGTCCCTTTTCAAAGGAAACTTCCAAACACAGAAAACTATAACCAGAGATTGACTGGGAGGGCTTTTACCAGATATGTCACCTCCGAAAGAGTGTGAGATCTGGAGGCTACCTGGCCCTTTCCAGACTCTGTCTAACAGTGTGGGAGAAACACAACAAATGGTATAGAGGTTGATATGTGAATAGGAGTGTTTAACTGCCAACCTAACCAGATATTGTAGGTTTCTCAGGCTCTTATGATGTAGTAAGGTGATAAATACTCAGAATTTTCCCAGTGGAGTCGCCATTATGTTGGTGTTCCCATGTTTTGGCTAGATTGGCAAGACCAAAAGATGAGACAACATCAGAACCAATTTCAGACCTCAGGATCTAGCGTTCCTGGGTCCAGAGAGGGATCTCTCTATGATATTTCAAAGGTATATGACTTTGAAGCTTCATTGTTAAGATATTAGGCTAATTATAAGGCTCGGGGTTTGTTTGTTTGATGTATGTTTGGTTGTTGGGAATCAAGAAAGAGAGGTTCGATATAAGACAAGGATGAGCAAAGAGGGCTTTAGGAAAAGGAGAGATACCCCATGGAACATTCAAAACCATTGGGAAATGGAGTCAAGAAAGGGTTTACTTGCTATTCAATGTGTAGGCTTTCAGTTGGGCTAGTCATCTAAAGCATTGGATCTTAAAGATGATTGTGTGATATGAAATGGTAAGAGAGAAGGTGAAAGCAAGGAAACCATCCAAGGTGACCTTTAGAAATCAGATCCAGGGACAGGGCATACCATTGACCACCTGTGATTCTAAAATCCAAAGGCTAACTCTTCAGACAAGAAACATTAAAGATTTAGAACACAAAGTTAAAGACCTGAGATCAGAGAGAGAGTTTGAACTCTCAATTCTTCGGCCTCTAGCTTGAGGGATCTTAGAAAAGGTTCAATTAACTGAAAAGGATCCTAGTGAGATAGAGACATAGTTCTAGACCTCCCAGTGTTCCTAATTCATTCAATTAAATCCTAACAAGAACATCTAAGAATAGATTCATTAATTCATACATCAGCTAGCAGGAAATATCATCCACTACACCGGTTAAATTAATTGAAATCAAACCTTAGACAACACATATAGCAAGAAAACATTGAGGGCAAGGAGAGCAGAAACATAGGGTACCTAAAAAGGGTAAATCTTATGCCAGATTTCTGATGGGAGCCAGTAGAAATGAAATGAGGTGAACTGATAAATAAAAAAAATACAAAGATAGGAGAACATCACTGCTGCTTTAGATCAGGATCCAAAGAAATGTGATTGTCATATTAAAGAGCAACACCAGTCAAGTACAACATTTATAATAGCTGGATATTCATTCTGAAAACATCTTCCTCCGCCTTTCTTACAACTTTACACAGAGACTATGTCTCAAAAGAAACAGCTTGTAATTCTCTGATAGCCGATCAACAACCTTTAAAATGAGTTTCTTCCTGAATTTTATAGCTGAAAGATGAGCAGAGGAGGTAGGTGAAAAACTAAATGGAGCATTAAAACTTAGAAGAGGAAGAGGGCCGAAGCCCATTCTGTTTTAAATCCTGTGCATTTATCTCTGGCACTCTTTTGGATGCAAGAGTGGTCTTCTTTAGGCTTCCATTTACTCCGGGTATGTCTCTGATGTGCCATGGCTACATAACTCTGTAGTACATTGGCGAATAAACAGGAAGGTGAATAAATGGATGTGAAATTCGCCATACTGCATAACAAATGCTCTGGTAGCATTAGGACTGTCGTCAGGGCTGAAATTTCTTCAGGAACACGGTAAATAATGGAAAAAATATGGGTGCTTTGTCCTTTCATAGGTAGGAACATTTTGTTTATGTAGCAACCCTGATGATATGATTTTCTGTGTATTGGGCCTTTCTGGGTGATCCACTGTTACTGATACTCTTTTCCACTTCAACTGTCTCTGTCAGTGAAAACCAAGATTTGATTGCACCTGGAAGGACTTCCCATGGTCAAACTCTGTATTTTTAATGAAAATTGTGTTCTGATATCCTCCTGGGCTCTCCTTTGTACTTTTAAACTCTAAAAATGATATTTCTTTTGTTTTTTGCCACTGTAAAAATGACCGTGGACCATGGCGACATCCACCACTTGTACCCTGCAAAACACACAACTCTATTACGAAATCCATGCATAGGGAAGGATGACTATGGAGAGCGGGAAGAAATGGCGGAGCGGTGGTGGTAAAAATGGTGGTTTTAGATGGAACAATGGTGAATCAATGCAGTAACAAGGTGTAAATAGCGACCAATAGGGTTCCGGTGGAGAAATGCTCGTGGGCCGTTCGATCATGGTCTGGTGGCGGAGATCGACGGTGGAGATTAAATAGCGAGATGGTTTATGAAGTTGGGGGGAATGAATAGAAATGGAGGAAAATGCAATGAAATCGATCGTGTGTGGTGGGACCCGGCATGGGTGGAGAGCGATTCATTTAGGACCGTCAGAACTCAGGAGGAGATCGACGGCTACGATCCAATCAGAGGAGAGGAATGGGAGGGTTGATAGTCCGATTGAACGATGGTGTGATTGGTTTATGGCCGTTGGATCTTGGATTAAATGGATGGTTGAGATTGGATCGGTGAATCGCAATCGCAAAGGACGGAAGGTGGCAGCGATTGGAAAATGTGATTGCGATTGGAGCGGTAGAGCGAGGGCCATTGGATCAATAGGGGAATCAACAGTGGAGATGCAATTCGTGGATCGCAATCGGGAGGCGTAGAGTCGGCAATGCGATGTGACTGGCGCAATGTGATGAAGCACCAGCCATTCGATCCAGATGACAAATCTACGGCGGAGATTGAATCAGTGGGGAAAAGTAATGGGGAGGCGGGACATGATGCGATAGGATCTGGGCCATTGATTCCGAATGTATGGATGGCTGTGATTTGATCGGGGAATCACAATCAGGGGAAATGGAAGAGCGGGACAGCGAAAGTCGCGATTGCGATCAAAGCGGGAGTGCAGTTAGCGCCAGGCCGTCCGATCTAAGTGATAGATCAACGGTGGAGATCACGGCGGACGTCCTATAGACCAAATCTCAATCGCATCGGATTTTTTGTTTAACAAATAAATGCGCTTCATCGATGGTGCGATTGAAATTAGCACTTTGAGTCTTTAAGCCTGGTTTTGGCGCTGGGTTACGTGGGGAAGTGGTTTAAAGGGCTGGCGGAAAATGGGCTAGTCCCTATATAAGTTAAAAAGTGGGTTTTTTTCCCATTTTAAGTGCATTTCAAGGCCGAGAAAGGGTAACGATAGAGGGAAAAAAGGGGAATTAGACCAAAAAAGGGGTGAATGTAGGATTAAAGGGGATTTTGGGAGGATTAGAGGGTAAAAGGGGAACTTTGATAGAGGGGAAAAAGGGGTAAAATGAGACATTTTGTAGGGGTACAAGGGGAAAATGAAGGCCTTTGGAGTGCAATTTTTCATCATCAGTGAGGCTTATTGACTGAAGAACAACAGAGGGAAATAATCAAAGGGTAGGGAACATAAAAGGCTTCAAGGATGATGTGTTTTCAAGAGAAATGCATTCCTTGAAGGTTCATAAAACAAATTAGCCCCTTGCTTTCTTGTCAAGGAATTTATAGGGGGCTAACACATGGCTAACACTGTAATGGGATGCATGTGATATCTAGACAATAGTGTCACATTCCATATGACAGGAAATGGAGATATCTTCAGTGACTTGGAGGAGAAGGACCTCCAAGAGAACATAGAATTTGGAGATGACGAGAGGTATAACGTGACCCTGAAAGGAACAATTACCTTTCAGAGGGAGTCTGGCTCCACTCTCAGACAAGTATATGTTTTATATGTTCGAAGCCTTAGGTAGAAGCTTGTCTCTGTAGCTGTGTCGAAAGTCCGTGGTTATGAGGTGATGTTTAAAAAAGGTAAGTTTTCCTTAAATACATAATCATGGGAGAGCTGAAGAAGATCATTTCAAGAGTCAATAACCTGTATGTTCTCGAGGTTGAGGATGCATGCAAGGATTCAAGGAGAAAAGAAGTGGTTAATAACTTGGTGGTTGAGAGGGAGGAATTATATCTCAAAATACAGCCTCAGAACTAGTCACAGAAGGTTGTGGAGCAGTCAAAATTGGCGAAACAGAGAGGATACCGAGTGGAAGAGTCCACTCAATTAGAGACCTTGAGGAGGGGAAAATTTTGAGACAGGTGGGGAGAGGGAGTACATGTAGCTATACCTCCAGGTGTGAGGTGGGGCGATGTGCAGATATAACCCTAAGACAAAATTTGGGCAGGGTCCATTGAGATGGTGTGTCTCATGGATCGAAACTGGCTATGAGGAGCCCACAATACAACAATATCAGGAAGGATCAGTTAGATTGATGTAGTCAGATGTCAGGAAGACAAAAATTCGAGTGACAAGAATCAAATACTAGAGCACATATCATAGTTGGCAGGAGTACAGAGTGCATAGATGCAGATGTCAAAAATAACGCAGAGATTCCAGTAGACATGTGCAGTAGGATCCCATAGTCAAAAGATTTTGATGATAGACGCATTATATTGATTCAGTTGTATGAAGGTTATTCAGTTTCAGGAGAGATGGTTGTGAAAAAAAATATAGAGAAGTGTTTCATGCATGATTATTCCAAAGGTATGGAATCTGGACAGATTGATTCCTTTCTTCTTGAGAGGGAGTGTTGAAATTTGCAACAAGAAACAGTGAAATTGGAATCCGCAAATAAAATCCAAAAAATGGCACCCAGAAATGGCTACCATATGAGGCTTTTGATCTAATTATCCCTTAATTAAATTGAAAGAAAATTGTAATTTCATCTCGTAACAACTTGTATTAGTTAACTAAGTCATAAATAATGAGTTCACACAAGAAATTAGAGTTGAGGGTCAAAGGTGAGTCATGTAGAGTGATTCTACTGTTTCAATGGCCTACTTGTAGTTAATGCATTAGTCTAATGCATGTGTAGTCAGTTAACTCAAATTAATTGAGTTAAAATCAGTTTAACTAGTTCTAACTGAGTGATGAGTTAGTGAGATGTCAAGTGAATTAAATTATATTTAATTCACAATTAGTGATCTATCAGGTAACTAATTATTCACTATTATTAGCTTCATGCATGTCATTTCGAATGACGACCCAGTTGACACATAGGTTAAAGGGAAGTTAACTATCAGTTAAATTATTAGCGAATTTCCTAGGCGCAGTTATAAAGTTAGAGGAAGACTCATGAAGTATTGCACAATCAAGGAAGGTTTATTATCCTATTTAATAGGGATTAATTGCCTAGGGATTTCATGGGCAAGGTTGGGCTAAGCAGGGGCTGAGAATTGGCTAAGTTTTGGTCAATTTTGCCTAATAATTACTAGGTAGTTTTGAGCAGGATCAGGGTGAGACGTTCGGTAGAGTGCACAATTTTTTTGGTGTGAAAATCATTGTATTGTTTCCTGATTCTTTGACTATGTATGATATATTATAAAGGGGTTTTGAGTAGGTTCTTTCCCCATATACATATTGTGTTGTGTGATTGATAATTTCCTTTCTCTTACATGTGATTGAGAGATCATGTTTTATATTCCAAAAATATAATAGAAGGATTTAGTATCTTGCTTTAGTACATTGCATGATCAGATTGAATCCATTGGGATAGAGTTTCTATATAATTTTTACATGGTGTCAAAGCTGTGTTCACCAGGAATCACAATAGTGAAGAGAAGAAATTGAGTTTATCTTAAGTAATTTCAAAATTGCAGATTTATTCTTCAAGGTCCAGTAGAAGATCAAGATGTATTTCAATGGCTTGAGACTCGAATATGAAATTGAAGGAAATTAAAATTGTATTTCATGGAAGGAATGGATGGAGGCAATGTTGGAGGACAACAGATTGAAGGAATTCATAGATACTGATATTCCCAAGCCTGCAGCAGCAGATGCCCGACTTCTTGATACATGATAGAAGAGGGTAGAAAAGGCGAGAAGGATCTTATTGGAGGGAGTTCGAGATCATATTGTCTCGAGTCTCCATGGGAAGGAAAATCCATATTCTATGTGAAAGGCCTTGACAAATATTTTTCATAACAAAAACCACCAAATAAATTTGGCGCTGAAGGACAACCTCAAAAAGATCAAGAAGGAGGAGGGTGAGACAGTACTAACGTACCTGGCGAAGTTCACTCAATTTCGAGGTGAGCTTGGAAGTGTTAGTGTGACCATATTCAATGACGATTTGGTGAGCCTAACACTTCTAGGCCTTCCCAAGAGCTATCATAGTTACCAGGAATCTATGAATGGGAGGGATAAGTTACTAGACTGGGAGCGTTTTTGGTCCAACTTGGTAGTAGAAGAGATCATGCAGAGCACTAGAGACGGGACCTCCAGCACTTGTTATCACTCCAGTAAATTCTTAAGTTGTGGTATTTTGGTTTTTAGTCAAAGAATACTAGAGGTAACCAGAAAACTACTTCAAACTCTAGGATCTAGCCTTCCTAGGGTTCATAGAGGGCTCTCTCTTTCAAGTTTAACTTTGTTTTAATTTGTGAATATTAGGCTAGTTATTAAAGTGCAATTTTGGTTTGGTTTTATTGGATTTGGTGGGAAAATTTCACTTGGAGGGTAGACACAGGGAAATATACTTGTCCATTGGGCTATGGAGTCTAATTCAAGCTAACGGAACTAGGATCAAGGCCTAAAAGGTCAAATGCCTAGATAACCCTTGGAGATCTTGGAATATTGGTTTTTGAGACGATATGATTGGGTTAAAGGGCACTTAAAAATCCTTTAATACGGAAAATTGAAGTAAAAGATAAAGGTAAAATGGGAGAGGGAGAAATTAAGGGTTCCGTACATCGGAAATCAGAAGAAAACAAAGAAATGATAACTAGTTAAAAACAGGGTGCTATTAACATGTCCTATAGAAATACTCCTAGTTATACGTTCAGATTTAGAATTCAAACACAGATGTATGCATGTAACAAAATAAGATAACAATGACAATTTTAAGAGAGTACTTCACTCTAGATAGCTTATCATAGGTATCCTGAACTATGATGCTAAATAGGTGATTCAGTCTGCTACTCAAAATCGAAATCCAATGCCTTCAAGTCAACAAAATATCTATAGTAATCTCCACCAATTTTATTACACACAAAAATACTTGAAAAGAGTGAAGTACTTTTACATAATGTTTGAAAAAATATCGTAGATGACTTCTAGGAATTAACATAGGAAAATAAAATATCTTACAACAATAATAGTGACAACTTGCCTAACAAATTAGCAAGCTCTCGTATTTTATTCAAAATAAATAGAATCTGTTTTAAGATAAGACGCAACAGGCTGCTTATGTGTCTTCTTTGCTGGATCTTTAGATTTTTTTAAGATTCTAACTTTCCTTCACTAATACTCTTTCTCACTGATACTCTTTATCACTTATACTCTTTCATTTCGGATACTCTTTAACTTTAGTGAAACTCCTTTACTGCTATAAAATTTGTTTTAATAGTAAAAAAAATAAACATATTTTTCTTCTTCATTTTTAGTAAAAAAAATAAACATATTTTTCTTCTTCATTTTTCTTCTTCTTTATAGAAAATCAGTCAATGCTTTCCAATCCTCATTTTTAGGAATTTGGATATTCTTGAGTTTCGTAAAATTCTCATCAGCCTCAGTGTACCTAGAAAATGTGGGCTTGATGACAAATAAGTGCTTGATTTCATACTGCAAATAAAACAAATCTTCAAAACTTTTTAACAATACTTTTCCTGTGAGAAGACCTTGACCTGTTGGCTTGTTCACCTGCTCCTTGGCATGTTCTCTTATCTTCTTGTCATAATAATTTTGAGGCATTAACTTATCATTTATAACCATGATATTAGGAAGTCCCTTTTGCCTTCAATTAGTGAATTTAACCATGAATCTAGTGATAGCAGTATTCATTCCTTCACATTTCTCTTCAAGTTGCCTCATTAAATTTATTTTGGTGGTAAATTTCCTAATTTCTAGGATAGTTGTTGTCCTGTCATTTATTTTTAATTCTTCTAGTTCCTGTCTATTCTCGCTATTGAGGAAATTTATTAACCTAACAACCTATTCTGGTTTATCAGCTAAATCATCTTGTGTCTTTTGGATATCTGCTTGGGCTGCCAATAGTAACTCTCTCTGCTCAAAAATTACCTGAATTGAAGGCCAAACATCATAGATGGCTTCAATTACATTATTCCATAGGTAATTTTTAATATATGATATCTGATCCTTGAGATTTAATTATTTTTGGAGCTTCTTTACCTCTTCACTCAATCTATGGGCATTTTGTTAATGTATTTTAGCATCTATCTGAGTTGATTTGTTTGTCTTCTCAAGATTTTCAATTATGTTAGTCAATCTATTGATTTCATTTGTCTTCAAGGACATCCCTTCCATTTATTTTACTAGTTGATTTCTTTCATCTGTAGATGGAAACACTTTTGTAGAGGATTTAGTTACTGAAGTTGTTGAAGAAGTTACTAGCACTGCAGTGGCAAGTGGATTTGTGGGTGCCAACTTTTCTCCTAAAGTTGAAGGCACTGTTGCAGTGATGAATGGGATTACTATAGGAATGAGTGGTTATTTAAATGTCTCCTTTTCTTGGACAAGTTGGTCCATTTGTAATTCCATTTCCTTAATTTGAGTTGTCAGTTGAAGTATCAAACTCATCATTTCATATTTTTCCTTTTAATCCTGTAAAACTTCCTTTGTCTGAGGATGCTCACCTTGAGGAAGCTTGAGATGTTTCCTCAAGGAAACTATGTCCTCATTTTTCTTTTTAACCAATGCTTCTGCTACTTTGATTTTTGTAGGATCATATCCTACCTGTAATACTAAATATTCTAAGGCCTTTATCCTTAAATACTTTGCATATAATGAAGCTTTATCAATCTTCATTTGGTCCTACATATTAGAGATGGTATTTTGAAGCCTATGAGAACTCATAGCTTTTTTTGTGACTGTGGAATAGAGCATCTCTGAGGTTTTCCTATGAAACTCAATTTGATCCAATTCATGGATTTTGTTTGTAGCTACTTTATATCAACTTTCTTGTAGTCAGCAACTGTCTTTGGCATTGATATTGCGGGCTGTAATACTGACATAATCAATTTTTTAGTTGAATAATCAAATGCTGATAAGAATCTATTTTGATTACCTAGTTTTTGCTTCAAAAACTAAGAATATATTTTAGTTTTGATTTCCTCCTTCTTCAATTTTATTTTCTTGTATTTTTCTTTAATATCTAAATCCTTCTCCTCAGCTGAATGTGAGGAAGAAGACTCCATACTTTGCTGCCTTTCCATTATCTGTGCATCTTCATTATTCAATTGTTAATCATTCTGATTTGGCTCACTGATGACTACAGTGGCTACATTGGTCTCTGCAAGTGCAGTGTTGGTATTCAAGGTCTATGTTTCTTCGACATCTATTGTTACTTCACCTTTAGTTGTTGTATCTAGTTTTGGCCTCTTATTGTAAATGATCTTAAACTTTGTCTCTGTTGTAGTCTCTAGAGTATAAGCTCCTTCTTCTCTGATTCTCTTAGTGGATATCTCTGACTGTTTGGAAATTTCCAAAGTGTGACTAGTATTCCTTTGGTTAACTGCCTCTCTTAAAGTGTTTTCAGCCCACTTAATTTGATTAGCAAACTTCTCTATTTTTGGCTTTGATTCATGGATAAAGGGTGTCAATTTACATTTTACCCTTAGTTTACTTAAGATCCCTTATGGATCATAATTCCATGGGAAGCTTTGTTCTAATTTATATTCCTGTAGTTAACTTGTTGCTTCCTGTTCTGCATCTCTTTTATTACATATGAGCCCAATTTGATTTTTGAGTTTAAATTGGGTCTTTTTCTTGGCTGCCATAAAATTAATTGAATCTGAATTTTGGATTTGCCTAATGTACTCCAAGGCAAAGATCCTTATTCGTGGATGCTTAGGTAACTTGTAAGGAAAAAAGCTAGAACCAAAAACTCTGATTTCAGTGAATTTCTCATACAAATACCAATCACCTACTATTCTTTATTCTGATAACTGCAATATTTTCTTCATTTCCTCATTGATTATAGGTTGCTTTGTTTTTGTCAAGATGGTGATTAATGGATGTACAAACAATTCTGCAAACTCTGAATAACTAAATTTTGTGCCTTATTTTCTAAGTATGGATGTCCAGAAGATAACTGATAGAGGTTGTCCTTCTATATCCAACTTCTGAAGTGAAATTGGAAAGCTCTCTGATTGGAAGAATTGAAACAAGTGAAGAAAATAGGAGGTATATATGAATACTCCTTCCAGCTATAAATTAGTCAATTGATAGTGAATACTATTAGCAATAAAACCAACATAGTAAAAAATAACTGAAGGTGGTTGTCCTGGAGAAAATGTAAACAAAAATCCTAAGATAGACTCATCAGTGTTCTCATCAGTGAAATACCCAAGTATGAAGGAAAGCATGGAGATTACATGCCTTGAACCTTCAGGAAACTTGGTAGTTGAATATGGAGGGTTAAAATTGGGAATTTCAACATGCAGGGGCATGAAAATCTGAAAAATCATAAACCTTTTAGGAAAGTCTAAGCCAATGTATAGCTTAGTGAGGGCTTCAATAGACAAAGGTATTGCTTAAGGGTCTGGTTGAAGCTGCAACATTTGGTTTATTGACTCTGTAGTAATGGTAAATAGGACCTCTTTATTTGCATTTACAATAGATCTTTGTTCAGGAATGTAGTACTGGTGACATAGTCTGATAATTTCTTGACAAGGGTGAGTAAGGGGGACTAGATATTTGGGAAAATTGGACTCCAAATTCTTCATGATCATCTAGAGATTTTCAAAACACTAGTTGTGGATATCTAACACATTGAACTAACTATAGGATCAACTATTTTGTAGCCAATATCAGCTAGGGAATATGCTTAGTATCAACAACTGGGGGTTGTAATGGATTGACTACAATTGTAGTATTTGCAGTCATGGCAGGAGTAGATTTAGGAGTTTTAGAACCTTCAAGCTTGCTTACCCTCTATTTTTTAGGAATCTTGTTTGGATTCTGCAAGTTTAAACTATTTGCAGAGGCAATTTTAATATAACATAGGCTTGATTCGGCAATTTTAGCATATTAGAATGTCTTTCTGGATTTTATGCTCAATTAGGTCTCTCAAATAAGTTTTGAGGCTTTAAAAACTGGTATAAAAAAAAAAAAACAAGGGTTTTTTGTGTTTATTGACAGAAAAAATTAGCTAAAACTCTGTTAAAAAAGGTTTTATAGAAGATTAGGGAACCTGCAGAGGATTTCTGGCCTTTTAGAGCTTAAAATTGACCATTAAATTGTGAAAAAGTGATAAATTTCTTTGAAAATATCGCACAACAGACAATTAGGGTTCCTGGATTTTTTTTTCCAGAGTTTGGCTTGTTTCTGAGAGTTTTGGGCAATTGGATTTAATCAATTTCTTAATTTTAGAATGCTTTCTCTTTATTTTAAAAGGTTTTTTGAGTTTAGTTGTAGGTTTGAATCTCAAAAGAATACCTGTTTGAATGCAGGTATCGATTTTAAAAGGGTTTCTTCAGTCGTTTAGTCGAATTGATGGCTTTCAGCGGTTGAACTAGAGCAAGTGCCACTAAGAAATTTTTATAGGTTTCTTTTGCTAAATTTGGAGGTTTTGGGCTTTAAAATGGCTATCAGGGGCTTTTGCAGGCTTGCACAGTCTGGGAAGTGAAATATTGGTTAAACATGAAATATAGGTAGAAGAATGAAAATGCATACACAAAGGTTTAATAAAAATTTTGGTTGTATTAACCCTTGACATTAAATGCAGGTCGCATCCGGCGAGAAGCGATTTCAGATTTTTGAATGGATGAAAACTGGTGGTTTATCATGTGGCTAATGAGCGGTAAGTGGTTTTAATCAAAACCCAGGCGATCCAATTATGAGAGGTCATGTGGAGGGGAGGGGTCAGTGGGAAACCACCCATTTCACGTGGCTTTGGCTATCGGGCGGTCATGCACTTTTTCTATGTGATATCAATATTCAACTGTCGCATCTGATATTTTAATGCGAATGGTCAGGATTGTGTCGAGAGTTGCATTAGAGTGGAAAGGTGGGACTGAGATTTAATTATATAAGCGAAAGGGTTAGGATGCGTTTAAACCTTTATGATATGGTTGAGGGGTAAAGGTTTAAAATATATATGTAATGGTTTATTTATACACAGTAGCAGGATAAAATATTATTACAGAGGCACTTTTTAAACAAGGTTTTTTAAGCCTTATCCATTGGTATATATTTGGCGGGTTGGGTTTGCAACATTTGATAAAAAATGTTTCGCATATGTACATAATGGTATGTTATATTATATAGTTTTTTAACCTTTTTGAATGGTTTTTCAACTATAGGGGCAGGGTAAAACAAATAAAGACAGTTTAGACCAAAGGGCTTTATAACTTAGGATTTTCATTCGCGCACATGGATAATAGACTTTGGTCTTAAACATTATAATAGTGGGTTTTTGGGGTTTATTGAATATAAAGGAATTAATAACTAGGAAAGGGTATTTCGTAGGGATTTAATAAAATATGTTAAAAGTTAATATGAAAGGGTAATGTGAAACAAAATACACATTATCTCTAAGTATAGTACAAAATCAAGAATTTCTCATTTTTATAATTTCTTTCACTAATACTTAGGATAAATGTGATTTTGTGGGTTTTTATGAATGCTTATGAAGGAATGAAGTCAATTTTTCTAGGGTTACAATTTTACTAAGTCAAAATTAGTTTTTACATAGGAAAAAGGGATTTTAATACACGACTGAAGGGCAAATGATGTTAAATGAGGATTTATCATAAGAACTCAATATATTTAACCAACGAGTCATAGAGCCCTGGGTCCGGTCCTAACAAAAGTCAGAGAAATGCTCTGAGCCTGTTTGACTGATAGCTTAGAATACTAAATACTCATGGGGGAGGGGAAATTAGTGATTTTTCCCGATGCTGTATTATTTACATGATTGTTCCACTGCTTTCTACCTACACAACTTTTATTTCTAACATTTTTTATTCATTTTGCAGGTGTGTTTAGGCTTTCAACCTTAAAACATTTTCTTTCAAAGCATAAAACTACCTAGATCTACCTTATTTCATATGAGGGCTCAAATTAAATTGTTGAGCTCCTCATTTTTCTCTACCTATCTACTGATTTGTCAAGTTTAAATTGTTTGACAAATTTTTATTCTCTATCTAAAACATGAAATTGAAAACATGAAAAGTTAAGATTAATATTCTTAACTAATCATATATTATGGCATTTATTGACATTCTGCACATAAAAATTATTCTTGCAGTAAAGTAAAAGTAGTGGCATTTTGACTTGCTCACTTTCATGTTTTATTTCTTTTCTTTTTCTTTTGGGGTATATATTTCTCTAAGTTCTTTGATCTTTCCTTTAGGACTTTTTACCCTATTTTTGATTTTTTATTATTTTTTCATTTTTTTCAAAATATGGGAAAACAACTTGCAGAATTCAAGGTATGTACATATTTACAAGACTTATCAAAGTCAATTCAAAATTTTATGAACCCTATTATTATAGTACCCTAACAACACCAACAAATAAGAATATTGAGCATTAGGGGGAAAACAAAAGAAGGGCAAGGGAAATAAATCTCAAGGAGAATAGGGCAGGAGATACTTATCCAAGATCAGATGTTTTCACTGTCACGAACATGGGCAATATGTTTCAAATTTTCCACAGAATAAGGAAAGCAAGAATGATCCTCCAATTGCAGTGGGTGAAGCATTGGCTTCACAGTTCGATCTTGATTTACTCTCATTGCATGCATGACCAACACTTTAATGGGATGCATGTGGTATCTATACAATAGTGTCTCGTTCCACATGACGGGGAATAGAGATCTCTTCAGTGTCGTGGAGGAGAAGGACCTCGAACAAAACATAGAGTTTGGAGATGACGAGAGGTATAATGCGACCATCAAAGGTTCAGTTACCTTTTAGAGGGAGTCTGGATCCAATCTAAAACTAGTAGATTTTTTATATGTTCTAGGCCTTAGGTAGAATCTTTTCTCTGTAGCTGTATTGAAAGGTTGTGCTTATGATGTGATGTTTAGAAAAAGAAAAGTTTTCGTTAAATACATAGCCACGGGAGAGGTGAAAAATATTGGTTCAAGAGTCAAGAACCTGTATGCCCTCAAGGTTGAGGATTCATGTAAGTATTTGACGAGAAAAGTAGTGGTTAATAATTTGGTGGTTGAGAGGGAGAAATTATCTCTCAAAATGCAGCCTCAGAACTAGTCTCAGAAGGTTATGGAGAAGCCATAATTGGAGAAGAAAAGAGGAGACTGAGTGGAAGAGTCCACTCAATCAGAGACCTATAGGAGGGAAAATTTTTGAGCTAGATAGGCAGAGGGAGTACATGCAGCTATACCTCCAGGCGTGAGGTGGGGTGATGTGCAGATATAATCCCAAGATGAAATTTGGGCAGGGTAGTTTGATATGGTGTGTCTCATGGATCAAAATTGGCTACGAGGAGGTCAAAATATAGCAGCACTAGGAAGGATCTTTTATATTCATGCAATCATATGTTAGGAAGATATAAATCAGAGTGACATGAGTTAGATACTGGAGCACAGATCAGAGTTGGCAACAGTGCAAAATGCATGGATGCATATGTCAACAACAATGCATAGAGTCCAGTAGACATGTGTAGTGGGATCCAGGAGTCAAAAGACTCTGATGACATGTGCATTATATTAATTCAGTTGTTTGGAGGCTATTAAATTTTAGGAGAGATGCATGTGAAAAAAGCCTAGAGAAGTGTTTCATGCGAGAAAATTCCAAACGTACGGGATCAAGACAGATTGATTCCTTTCTTCTTGAGAGGGAGTGTTGAAATTTGCAACAAGAAATAGTGAAACTGGCATCCAGAAATAAAATCTAGAAAATGGCACCTAGAAATGGCTACCATATAAGGCTTTTGATTTAATTATCCCTTAATTAAATTGAAAGAAAACTGTAATTTCATCTCATAAGAACTTGTATCGGTTAACTAAGTCATAAATAATGACTTAGCTCAAGAAATTCGAGTTGAGGGTTAGAGGTGAGGCATGTACAATGATTTTACTATTTTTAGGGTCTAGTTGTAATTAATGCATTAGTTTAATGCATGCGTAATCAGTTAACTCAAAATAATTGAGTTAAAATCAGTTTACTATTTCTAACTGAGTGATGAGTTAGTCAGATGTCAAGTGAGTTAAATTAGATTTAATTCACAAGTAGTGATGTATCAAGTAACTGATGATTCACTATTGTTAGTTGCATGCATGTCATTTATAATGAAGACCAAGTTGAGATAGAGGTTAAAGGGAAGTTATGTATCTATTGAATTATTAGCGAATTTCATAGGCACAATTATAAAGTCAAAGGAAGACTCATGAAATATTGTGCAATCAAGGTTGATTATCCTATTTAATAGGGATTAATTTCCTAGGGATTTCGTGGGAAAGGCTAGGCTAATTAGGGGCTGAGAATTGGGTAAGTGTTGGTTAATTTTGCCTTAGAATTTCTAGTAAGTTTTGAGCAGGATCTGGGTGTGACGATCAGTAGAGTGCAATATTTTCCAAGTGTGAGAAAGCATTGTATTGTTTCACGATTCTTTGACTATGTACAATATATTATATAGGGGTTTTGAGTAGGTTCTTTCCCCAGATACATCTTGTGTTGTGTGATTGATAATTTCCTTTCTCTTACTTGCATGTGATTGAGCGATCATGTTTTATATTCCGAAAATATAGTAGAAGGATTTAGCATCTTTCTTTAGTATATTGCATGATCAAATTGAATCCATTGGGATAGAGTTTCTATATAATTTGTACATGGTATCAGAGCTGTGTTAGAGATTTTCTACATGGTATCAGAGCATCAGGAATCAAAATAGTGAAGAGAATAAATTGAGTTTATCCGGAAGTATTTCAAATTTTCAGATTTATTCTTCAGGGTCCAGTAGAAGATCAATATTTCTTTCAATGGCTTGAGACCCGAATATGAAATTGAGGGAAATTTGAATTATATTTCATGGAAGGATAGGATGGAGGCAGTGTTGGAGGAAAATGGATTGAATGATTTCATAGATACTAATATTCCCAAGCCAGTAGCAGAAGATGCCTGAATTCTTGATGCATGACAGAGGAGGGTAGAAAACGTGAGAAGGATCTTGTTGGAGGGAGTTCAAGATCATATTTTCTTGAGTCTCGATGGGAAGAAAAATCCATATGCTATGTGGAAGGCCTTGACAAATCTTTTTCACAACAACAACAACCAAAGAAAGTTGGCGCTGAAGGATAGGCTCAAAAAGATCAAGAAGGAGGAGGGAGAGATGGTAACAACATACTTGGTGAATTTCACTCAATTTTGAGATGAGCATGGAAGTGTTGGTGTGACCGTAGCTGATTATGACCTAGTGAGCCTGGCACTTCTAGGATTTCCCAAGAGTTCGCATAGTTACTAGGGCTCTGTGAGTGGGAGGGAGAAGTTACTAGACTGGGATTATTTTTCGTTTTACTTGGTAATAGAAGAGATAAGGCGAAGCACCGGAGATAGGACCTCCAACACCAAAAAAGAAGAAGATTTTTCATTAGTGGGAAAACAAAAGAAGGCCAAGGGAAATAAATACCAAGGGGAAGAGGGAAAGAGAGACTTGTCCAAGATCAAATGTTTTCATTGTCACGAGCATGGGCACTATGCTTCAAATTTTCCATAGAAGAAGGAAAGAAAGAAGGAGCCTACAATTACAGTAGGTGAAGCATTGGCTTCATATTTTGAGCTTGAATGTATGTGGTATCTAGACATCGGTGCCTTGTTCCATATGACGTGGAATAGAGATACCTTCAGTGCCTTGGAGGAGAAGGACCTCCAACAAAAAATAGAGTTTGGATATGACAGGAGGTATAGCACGTCTGGGATAGGTATAGTTACCTTTCAGAGGGAGTGTGTCTCCTCTCTTAGAATAGCAGATGTTTTTTATGTTCCAGGCCTAAGTAATAATCTTGTCTTCGTAGTGGTACTGGAAGACCATGGTTATGAGGTGATGTTTATAAATGGAAAAGTTTTCCTTAAACACATAGCCACAGGATAGGTGAAGCAGATCATTTCAAGAGTCAAGAACCTGTATGCTCTCAAGGTTGAGGATGCATGCAACACTTTGAGGAGCAAAGAAATGGTGAATAACTTGGTGGTTGAGAGGGAAAAATTATCTCTCAACATGCACCCTAAGAAGAAGTCTGAGAAGGTTGTGGAGCATCCACAGTTGTATAATCAGAGAGGAGACTGAGTGGAAGAGTTCACTAAATTAGAGACCTAGAGGAGGGGGGAATTTAGAGCCATATGGGTAGAGGGAGCACATGCTGCTATACCACTAGGTGTGAGGTGGGGCGATGTGCAGATATAATCCCAAGAAGAAATTTGGGTAGGGTTTATTGAGATAGTGTGTCTCATGGATCAAACCTAGCTATGAGGAGGCCATAGTAAAAAAATAGCAGGAAGGATTGATTATATTGATGCAGTTAGATTTTAGGAAGATATAAATCATAGTGACATGCGCTGGATATTAGAGCACATATCAGATTTGGGAATACTGCAAAGTGCATGAATGCAGATGCCAACAGTAGCGTAGCGTGGCTAGTAGACATGTGCAGTAGGGTCCAGTAGCCATAATACTTTTATGACAGATGCATTATATTGATTCAGTTGTTTGGAGGCTATTCAATCTCAGGAGAGTTGCATGTGCAAACAACACTAGAGAAGTGTTACATGCAAGAACATTCCAAAGGTACCAGATCAAGATAGATTGATTCCTTTCTTTTTGAGAGTGAGTTTTGAAATTTGAAACAAGAAACAATGAAACTGGCATCCAAAAATAAAATCCCGAAAATGGAACCCAGAAATGGCTACCATATGGGGCTTTTGATTTAATTATCCCTTAATTAAATTGAAAGAAAATTGAAATTTCATCTCATAACAACTTGTATCAGTTAAATAAGTCAGAAATACTGAGTTACCTCAAGAAATTCGAGTTGAGGGTGAAAGGTGAGGCATGTAGAGTGATTCTATTATTTTTCAGGGTCCAGTTACAGTTAATGCATTATTTTAATAAATGTGTAATCAGTTAACTCAAATTAAATCAGTTAAAATAAATATAACTAGTACTAAATGAGTGACGAGTTAGTGAGAGGTTATGTGAATTAAATTTCATTTAATTGAAAAGTAGTGATCTATCAAGTAACTGATGGTTCACTATTATTATCTACATGCATGTAAATTCTAATGACAACCCAGTTGATATAGGGGATAAAGGGAGGTTAACTATCAGTTGTATTATTAGAATTTTTCCCAGGCACAATTAGAATGTCAAAGGAAGACTCATGAAATATTGCACAGTCAAGGAAGCTTGATTAGCCTATTTAACATGGATTAATTGCCTAGGGATTGTGTGAGAAAGGCTAGGCTATAGAGCGATTGAGAATTGGCGAAGTGTTGGTCAATTTTTCCTAAGAATTTCTAGTCAAGTTTGAGCAGGATTAGGGTGAGACGATCGATAGAGTACAAGATTTTATCGTTGTGAGAAAGCATGGTATTGTTTCATGATTTGTTGACTATTGAAAATATATTATAGAGGGGTTTTGAGTAGGTTATTTCCCCAGGTACATATTTTGTTGTGTGATTTATAATTTCCTTTCTCTTACTTGCATGTGATTGAGCGATCGTGTTTTATATTCTGCAAATATAGTAGAAGGATTCAATATCTTTCTTTAGTACATTGCATGATCGTATTGAATCCATTGGTATAGAGGTTCTATGTAATTTGAACACGGTATCATAGCTGTGTTATAGATTTTTTACATGGGATCAGAGCACCAGGAATCACAATAGTGAAGAGAATAAATTGAGTTTATCTTGAGTAGTTTCAAATTTGAAGATTTATTCTTCACTATCTAGTAGCAGATCAAGATGTCTTTCAATGGGTTGAGACTTGAATATGCACTGGAGGGAAATTAAAATTATATTTCATGGAAGGACATGATAGAGTCAGTGTTGAAGGAGAATGAATTGAAGGAATTCATACATACTGATATTCCCAAGTCCATAGGAGAAGATGGCTGACTTCTTGATACATGGCAGAAGAAGGTAGAAAAGGTGAGAACGATTTTGTTGGAGGGAGTTTGATATCATATTATATCGAGTCTCCATGGGAAGGAAACTCCATATGCTATGTGGAAGGCCTTGAAAATTATGTTTTAGAACATCAGTGACCAATCAAAGTTGGCACTAAAGGAAAAGATCAAAAATATCAGGAAGGAGGAGGGTGAGATGGTACCAACATACTTGGCGAAGTTCACTCAATGTCCAGATGAGATTGGAAGTGTTGGTGTGACCATAGCCGATGATGATGTGGTGAGCCCAGCACTTCTAAGCCTTCCCAAGAGCTGGCGTAGTTACCAAGACTCTATGAATGGGAAGGAGAAGTTACCAGACTGGGAGCGCTTGTGGTTCGACTTGGTAATAGAAGAAATAAGGCAGAGCACCAGAGACAGGGCCTCTGAGACGAACAAAGAAGAATATTTTTCATTAGTGGGAAAAAAAAAGAAGGCCAAGGGAAAGAGATCCCAAGGAGAAGAGGGAAAGAGAGACTTATCGAAGATCATATGTTTTCACTATCACAAGCATGAGAATTATGCTTTGAATTTTCCACAGAAGAAGGCAAGTAAGAAGGAGTGTGCAGTTGCATCGGGTGTAGAATTGGGATGCATGTGGTATCTAGACAATAGTGCTTCATTCCATATGATGGAGAATAGAGATCTCTTTAGTGACTTGGAGGAGAAGGACCTCCAAAATAAGGTATAGCGCGACTGACATAGGTACAGTTACCTTTTCGAGGGAGTCTTCCCCCCCTCTCAAACTTGCAGATGTTTTGTATGTTCCAGACCTAAGGAATAATCTTGTCTCCGTAGTGATATTATAATACCATGTTTATGAGGTAATGTTTAGAAAAGGAAAAGTTTTTCATAAACACATAGCCATGGG